>ML104823.1:66473-79336 GCA_003697995.1 Taxidea taxus jeffersonii
CCTTCCTTCCTTCCTTCCTTCCTTCCTTCCTTCCTTCCTTCCTTCCTCCCTTCCTTTCTCTTTCTTTCTCTCTCTCTCTCTCTCTTTCTTTCTTTCTTTCCTTTAAGAGAGAGAGAGAGAACAAATGGGGGGGGAGGGGAAGAAGGACAGGGAGAGGGACAAGCAGACTCCCTGATGAGTGCAGAGCCTGATGTAGGGATGGATCCCAGGACCCTGAGATCGTGACCCAAATTGAAGTCAGACACCTAACTGACTGAGCCACCCAGGCATCCTGGAAAATTGCTGTTTCTGAATGAAGAAGTGGGCTAGATCCTTTCTAGGGCTGGTCACAATCTAACATATTTGTTTAATTAATTTTGCTTTTAATAAACTTTGATGGCAGGTTTCACATTTCAGAATATAAATGCGTGATTGTTAAGAAGCCAAATCTATTCATTCATTAATCGCAGCAAAAAGTAAATAAGCTTGGTTATTTTACACATAATGCTCTAGATTTGCAAAATAATTTCATGTCACTTATTTCATACTGAACAAAAGTCTATATATCTTTTGGAGTAAGAGATAGAAGTGTACAGAACTCCTGGCTTCCTAGCTTTAGTACTGCCATTGACAAGAGTGGTGACAGGAACAGAGTTCCTGGTGCTCTAGCAAGACCCTCATCACCAGCTGAAGGCCTCACCAGTCCCCTCTGCTTCAGAGTCTTTTGAACTTTTTTGTCATGTGCTATAGTCCTTTCCACATTAGTCACCATAGGAAGCATGATTTTCAGGTCTTCCAAGTTTAGCTGGACTCACCTCCATAAAGGCTCTGTGCACCATTTAATCCTTCTGTCCCTTCTTCTACCTATAACCAAAGCCCCTAAACCCCTCACTACATCTTCTGGAAATCAGTCATCACCAAAATCTTCTATGCTGTCAGCATCTTCTTTCACTTCCTCTTCTTACCTAATTGCTATGGTTAGGACTTCCAGTACTCTGTTGAATAGGATTGTAATAGAGGGAACCCTTGTCTTGTGCCTGATGTTAGATATTTCAGCTTTTCAACAGTAAGTATGATTAGCTGTGGGCTTGTCATATATGGCCTTTATTGTGTTGAGGTATTTCCCCTACTCAGCCTACTCTGTAAGGGTTCTTTTTAACATAAAAGGATGTTGAATTTTGTCAAATGCCTTTTTGGCATATATTGAGATGTTCAGGTGATTTTTATATTCCATTTTATTAATGTGGTGTTTCACATTGATTGATTTTCAATTGTTGAAATATATCTGCATCCCAGGAATAAATGCCACTTGATCATGTTGTATGATCCTTTTTTTTTTTTACTTTATTTAAGCTTTATTTAAACATATAATGTAACCCCACCACCCTCACCCAACCCCTCTTCCCCCCACCCCCCTCAGTTTGTTTTATGACATTAAGAGTCTCTTTTGGTTTTTCTCCCTCCCGATCCCATCTTCTTTCATTTTTACTTTTCCTACCGCCTTAACTCCCACCCCCATTGCATCTCCACTTCCTCATATCAGGGAGATCATGTGGTAGTTGTCTTTCTCCAGTTGACTTATTTCGCTAAGCATAATACGCTCTAGTTCCATCCATGTCGTCGCAAATGGTAAGATTTCATTTCTTTTGATGGCTGCATAGTATTCCATCGTATATATATACCACATCTTCTTTATCCATTCATCTGTTGATGGACATCTAGGTTCTTTCCATAACTTGGCTATTGTGGACATCCTAAAGATACAAATGTATGATCCTTTTAAAGTGCTGTTGGATGTGTTTTGCTAGCATTTTGTTGAAAATATTTGTGTCTGTATTCATTAGGGAACCTCTAGTTTTCTTTTCCTATAGTGTCCTCTCTTGAGTTTTGTATGAGGGTAATTCTAGCCTTATAAAATGAGTTTGGGAGTTTTCCCTTTTCGACCTTTTGGAAGAGTTTGAGAAGGACTTTTAATAATTTCTTTTTGAGGGGGAGGAGCTTGGAGCCCAGTGCAGGGTTTGAACTCATGATCCTGAAATAAAGACCTAAGCTGAGATCAAGAGTCAGAGGCCTAATCAACTGAGTCACCCAGCACCCCTGTCATTAATTCTTCTTTAAATGTTTGGTAAAATTCATTCATGAAGCCATCTGGTCCTAAGCTTTTCTGAGTTGTGAAGTTACTGATTCAATCTCTTTATTCATTATTGGTCTGTTCAAATTTTCTATTTCTTAATGATTCAGCCTTATCAAGTTGTATATTCCTAGGAATTAATCTTTTTCATCTAGGTTGTCCATTTTGTTGATTTGTAATTCATAATTCATAGTAGTTCTCTTATGATCCTTTTTATTTGTGTGGTAATGTCTCTTCTTTCATTTATAATTTTATTTATTAATCCTTTTTTTCTTAGAAAATATAGCTAAAATTTGTTAGTTTTATCTTTTTAAAAATCCAATGCTTAGTTTTGTTGATCTTTTCTATTTTCCCCCCACTCTCTATTTATTTCTGTTCTAATCTTTGTTATTTTCTTCCTTCTGCTAACTTTAGCCTTAGTTCATTCTTCTTTTTCCTTGAAATATAACAGTAAGGTTTTAAAAAACATGTATCTTTCTTTTTTCCTCTGTGGTATTTATTGCTGTAAAATTCTCTTTTGGGGAGCCTGGTGGCTCAGTAGATTAAACATCTGCCTTCGGCTCAGGTCATGATCCCAGGGTCCTGGGATTGAGCCCTCTGTCAGGCTCAATCTGTGGGCAGTCTGCTTTTCCCTTTCCCTCTGCTTCTCCCCCCACTTATGCCCTCTCTCTCTCTCTCAAATAAATAAATAAAATATTTAAAAAATTTTCCTTTTAGAACTGCTTTTGCTGCATCTCAGAAGTTTTGGTATATTATATTTCCTTTCTGTTTGTTTCAAGATTTTTAAAAAAATTTCCCTTTTGATTTCTTCTTTAACCTGTTATTCATTCAGGAATATGTTGTTTAATTTCTGCATATTTGTGAAGTTTCCAATTTTTTTCCTGCTATTGATTTCTAATTTCATACCTTTGTGGTAAGATAAGATACTTGGTATAATTTCAATCTTTAAAGATTTGCTAAGTTTTTTTTTTTTTTTTTTTTTAAGAAATAACATATGTCCTATTCTGGCAAGTTTTTCATGTGTGCTTAAGAAGAATGTATATTCTGGGGTGCCTGGGTGTCTCAGTCAGTTAAGTGTCTTCTTTCAGCTCAGGTTATGATCTCAGGGTCCTGGGATTGAGTGCTGCTTTGGGCTTCCTGCTGAGCAGGGAACCTGCTTCTCCCTCTTCCTACCCCCACTCATGCTCTCTCTCTTGCTCTCTCATGCGTGCTCTCTCTCTCTCAAATAATAAATAATAAAATTTTAAAATACATTAAAAAAAGAAGAATGTATATTCTGCTGCTATTGGAAGGAATGTTCTGCATACATGTTAGGTCCATTTGGTCTAATGTTCAGTTCCAGTCTCATGTTTCTTTCTTAGAGTCAGATATGCTGTTGTGGCACAATCAGTTGGCCTCATGTTTCCTTCTTGATTGTCTAAATGAGCTACTCATAACTGACTGTGGGGTATTGAAGTTCTCCACTAATACTATATTGTCTGTTTCTCCTTTCAGATCTGTTGATATTTGCTTAATATATTCAGATGTTTTAATGTTGGATGCATATGTATTTACAGTTGTTATATCCTTTTGATGAATTAATTCCTTGATTGTATATTACCTTCTTTGTCTCTTACTAGTTTTTGTCTTACAGTCTATTTTCACTGATATAGGTATAATTAACCCTGTTCTCTTTTGATTTCCCTTTGTGTATAATATTTTTTTATACCTTCCATTTTGAACCAATGTGTATCCTTAAAGTTGAGGTGAATCTTGCATATAGCATATAGTTTGGAGCTTTGGTTTGCTTTTTAAAAAAACATCCACTCAGCCACACATTGTCTACTAGTAGGAGAATTTAATCCATTCACATTTAAAGTAATTATGGATAGGTAAGAACTTACAAATGGCATCTTACAGTTTTCTGGTTCTTTTGTAGTTCTTTTGCTCCTTTCTTCTCTTGCTTTCTTCCTTTGATGATTTTCTCTAGTGGCATGCTTTGAATCTCCTCTCCTTATTTCATATTTACTTTTTCACTTTGTGGTTATCATGAAGCTTACATAAAATATCTTATAGATATCACAGTATATCTTATGCTGATTATAGCTTTTATTGCATGCAAAGCCCTCCCCTTTTGTTCACCCACCTCATTTTGTTTTTGTTATCACAATTTAGATTTTTATATAGTATACAACAAATTACTATAGCTATAGTTATTTTTAAAGATTCATTTTATTTATTTATTTATTTATTTATTTATTTATTTTAGAGAAAAAGAGAGAGAGAGTGAGTTCTAGTGAGCAGAGGGGCAAAGGGAGAGGGAGGGAAAGAATCTTCAAGCAGACTCTCCACTGAACATGAAGCCTGATACAGGGCTCAAACCCAGGACCCCAAGATCATGACCTGAGCTGAAATCAAGAGCTGGCCACTTAACTGTCTGAGCCCCTATAGTTATTTTTACTATTTCTAGTCCTGTACCATTTATACTAGAGTTAACTGTTTAACATGCCACCATATCACAGTATTGGAGTATGCCCTTAGCATATTAATTATAGTTATTTTAAATTCGTGGTCTGATAATTCCAACCCTCCTGATGTGTGGTTCTAATGCTTACTCTGATTCTTAAGATTGTGTTTTTGCCTTTTGGTATGCCTGGTAACTTTTTCTTCATGGTCAGGCATGATATTATGGGCAAACAGAGCTGATGTAGATAGGCATTTTGTAATGTGGTAGTGAGGTGTGGGGAAAGGGGAAGCATTCTGATTAGGTCTCAATTTTTCAAGTGAATTTATGCCTCTGGACTGTGCTGCCCAGTTTTTTCTTCCCTCTTGGGTGGGTCAGGATTGCTAAAGTGGACTGGAATTGGGCATTTCCTTCCCCAATATCAGTTAGGCTCTGATAACACCCCAGCAGGTTAGGATCTGATTAACTACTTTCTCCTGAGTTTAGCCCTTGTCCTCCTTTCTTGTATAGCTCCCAAAAGAGAATGTCTTTTCGGTATTTTAAGTTTTTTTTTTTACTTTTTAGGATAAAGTGGAGATTTCTAATATCTTTACATGTGCTTGAGAGAGTAGTCACTTTTTGCCTTTTCATTGACAGAGTTAACAATATTTATATTAACTTCTCTGATAAGATAACTAATAGAGCCCTAGCAACCAGCCTTAGGTGTTTACCTAAGAGAAGGTGTTTACCTAAGTTTACCTAAGGACACAGGGCAAACTGCTGCCCGCAAGAATAGAGAAGCAGATAGGTGAGTGCATGGAGTCAAGACTTAGCAAAGCAGAGACTTGTGAGGGGAAAACAGATGCTAGGGTAGGAAAACCTGATCTGCCATTGTTGACTTGCTGTCCATACAAAGACGTGTACATGGATTTTCACTGTAGCTTTATTCAACAGAACCCAAAACTGGGAATAACACAAACATCCATCAACATGAAAATGAATAAATAGTTATGGTATACATGGAATAGTATTCAGGTATAATGGAACAAAATACTTACATACCAACAATATTAATACATTCCAGAAGCCAGTGAAGTAAACCAGACAGAGAAGGCTCATACTATCTGAGCCTTCTCATACTTCTAGGAAGTAATATGATAAAAAAAAAAAATAATATCAGTGATAGCCAGAAACCAGCATAGGGGATTGCAAATGGACATGAGAGAACTTGTAGTGGTGTTGATAATATTCTATCTAATTGATGATTACAGAGCTATTAATTTTTAAAACTAATTGGATTGTACATGTAAGCTACATGAATTTTATTTTATGTTAATTATACCTCAACAAAACAGTTATACCTCAAATAACAAGTAGAAATTGAATTTTAAAAAGTAAAATTTAGAGTAGTTTCAAATATGTAAACTATTTAGACATAAATGTCACAAAAGATATGCAAGACCTGTGTGCTGTGGGCTATAAAACATTGCTAAAAGAAATTAAAAATCTAAATAAATAATGAGATAACTGTGTTCACAAATCAAAAGATCCAATCTTTTTTAAGATGTCAATTCTCTCCAAATTATCTATAGATTTAAAAGGATTCTAATAAAAACTTCAGTAATTTTTTAAATAAAAATTTATAATCAGATTCTAA
Source organism: Taxidea taxus jeffersonii (assembly GCA_003697995.1). Lineage (NCBI taxonomy): Eukaryota > Metazoa > Chordata > Mammalia > Carnivora > Mustelidae > Taxidea > Taxidea taxus. Next base: position 72,663 of record ML104823.1, read on the forward strand.
AATTTATGTGGAAATTAAAAGAATCTAGAATAACCAAAATAAGTCTGTAAAGAACAAAACTGAAGGACTTACAGTATCTGACTTTAGATTTACTATAAAATTACAACAATCAAGACAGTGTCATATTGGTATAAATATGACAAATAAATATACATATATACATATATGCATATGTATATATATGTGTATATATATGTTGTCTATTCCTGGATTCTTTATTCTGTTTCATATATATATATATATACATATATATATATGTATATATATACAAGATGACAAAGATGAAAAGGTAATTTGTATGAGAAAGAAAAACTTATAACTAGTTGTGCTGGTATATATATATACATACAAATATATATGTATGTATATATATACAAAATGACAAAGATGAAAAGGTAATTTGTATGAGAAAGAAAAGCTTATCAACTAGTTGTGCTGGAATACTTGGATATTCATATCTAAAAATAAATATTAATCCATACATTACATTATATACAGTAATTTATGCAAAGTAAATCATAGACTTAAGTGTGAAACCAAAAATTATAAAACTTCTAGAAGAAAATAGAAAATCTGAGTGGCCTTAGGTTAGGCAAATATTTTTTTAGACAGAATACCTTAAACACGATCCATAAAATAATTGATCAATTAGATTTTATCAAAAGGAAGGAGTTCTGTTCTTTTAAAGATGCTGTTAGAGCATGAAAAGATAAGAAATAGCTTGAGAGAAAATAATCACACATCACTTATGTGTTCATGTTGTGGAAGAAGACATTCTTATATATTTTTTTCTAACAACAAGGTCTAATTTTTCATCATTTATTGAGAGGTTTGTTATTTGCTCTTGATAAACTATTTATCAAAAACACTGATGGATTTTATAAAATCATTTAAAAAAAATTTTAAAGCATGTGTTGATGAAGCTTTTACTTATCCATTTCTGCATTCTCTCTCCCCCCCTTTCCATTATTTACCCTACTACTAGCTGTGTTACTATAGTAGAGATTGGTAGATAGGGGGAGAAAGAGAAAGGCTCATAAATTACATTTTGTCAGTTTTACATTTCATAAGTAGTTTAATTTTGCAAAATGTAAACTGTTTAAGTCTGCACTTTTTCTGTTGATGGATGGCAGAGGCCATGAGAACAAATTCTGTGTGCTGCAAATCTTAAAGAAAATGGATCTTGGTCCTGCTACAAAATGTAAAGCTTTTTATATTGAGAATTTTCTTAACCGAGAGAGATTGTTTTTTGATTCCTACCTGAGCTGACACTCCGTGGCTTATGCTATTAGTACTTTGAACAAAAACACCTATTCCAGAAAGAGGTCTAAGTCTGCTTGACTGGTTGAAGTGAAGACTGAATAATTGTATTTCCCCAACTGAAGCAATGCTAGAGTCTTCTTGTGGAGAATTGTTGTACTCTATGGGATATACCACCAGCAAGATAATTGTCAATAATGTGGTAGCATTAAACAATTACTGGGGGCAATGCAAATTAGTGCAGCCACTCTGGAGAACAGTATGAAGGTTCCTCAAAAAGTTAAAAATAGAACTATTCTATGATCCAGCAATTGCACTACTAGGTATTTACCTAAAGGATACAAAAACACAGATTTGAAGGGACACATGGGCACTAATGTTTATAGCAACATTATCAACAATATCCAAACTATGGAGAGAGACCACATGTCCACTGACTGATGAATGGTAAAGAAGATGTAGTATATATATATAGTATATATATATATACACACACACACACACACATATATACTATATATATAATGGAATATTACTCATCAAAAAAATGAGATCTTGTCATTTGCAACAACGTGAATGGAGCTAGAGTATATTACGTTAAGTGAAGTAAGTCAGTTGGAGAAAGGCAAATACTATATGATCTCACTTGTACGTGGAATTTAAGAAAGAAAACAGACAAACATATGGTAAGATGGAAAAGAAAAAAGGAGAGAAGAAAACAAGCCATAAGAGACCCAATGATAGAGAACAAACTGAAGGTTGATGGAGGGTAGGTAGGTGGAGGATGGGGTAATTGCGTGATCGGTATTATGGAGAGTACTTGTTATGATGAGCACTGGATGTTGTATGTAAGTGATGAATCACTGAACTGTACTCCAAATACCAATATTGCACCATATGTTAACTACCTAAAATTTAAATTTAAAAAAATTCCAGAAATTATGGGGTATCACGGGCAGTACATATCTCTCTCTGATAATATAATTTGAAGATTCTTCCCTCAGGGAAATTTTTTCTCCAGTCTTTGGAAAGAAAATGTGTTCATGAAATGTTTGCTCAAAACTGAGTGAACTCAAATCCCCTGTCCTATAAAATGCATTTTATGAAATGGAAGCAAAAACATGGCCCCATTCTGTTGGTGGATGAGAAGGATAATAAAAGATTAGAAATATTAAAATCTCAATTTCTATGCCAGGCAGTCATTCAGTGTGACTCCTATGGGTCCTCCCACTCATCTGGGAGCAGAATTCTGCCCTTTTCTTCCATGATTGAACACACAAATATTGAGCAATTTCAGTGTACCAGGCTCTTTGCTAGTTCCTACCAGGCATACATTATGGGCAGAGATGGAGGTCTAAAACACATGGATTGGGGGAGGAGTCAAGATGGTGGAGAAGTAGCAGGCTGAGATGACATCAGGCAGCAGGAGATCAGCTAGATAGCCTATCAAACCATTCCAAGCACCTACGAATCCAACAGGAGATCGAAGAGAAGAAGAACAACAATTCTAGAAACAGAAAATCGACCACTTTCTAAAAGGTAGGACCAGCAGAGAAGTGAATCCAATGGGATGGGAAGATAGACCACGGGGGGAGGGGCCGGCTCCCTGCAAGCGGTGGAACAATGGAGCACAAAATTAGGACTTTTAAAAGTCTGCTCTACAGAGGGACATCACTCCAGAGGCTAAACGGGGTGAAGACCTCGCAGGGACAGCATGGCCTCAGGTCCCGTGGGGTCACAGAAGGATCGGGGGTGTCTGAGTATCGCAGAGCTCACAGGTATTAGAGCGGGGAAGCTGGCTGTGGAGACAGAGCCGAGGAGTGAGCTCTCAACTCGGGGTTTCATAGAGCCGTGGTCTGTGACACAGGCTGGTGCTCTGTGCGTGGGGTCCCCACAAGATCCAGGGAGACTCTGGCCTGGGAGAGCTCAGGGATCTATGGGGTTCAGAGACTCCAGGTGGGACTCTGCCAGAGGCTGAGATGCTTGGTCACAGGCTGGGTGACCTCGGAGCACAGCCAGAAGCCAGTGAGACGGGACTGATTACGCATGATTTTCTCCAAGCGCGGCTGGAGGCTGGGGAGACGGGAGTGATTAAGTGCTTTTCTCTGAAGGCGCACTGAAGACTGGGGCCCCTAGCTCTCGGCTCCTCTGAGCCGGAGATTGGGAGGCCGCCATTTTCATTCCCGTCCTCCAGAACTCTACGGAAAGCGTTCAGGGAACAAAAGCTCCCAAAAGAGAACCTGAGATTACTTAGCCCGGCCCCTGGTAAGGGTGGGGCAATTCTGCCTGGGGCAGAGACACTTGAAAATCACTACAACAGGCCCCTCCCCCAGAAGATCAACAAGAAATCCAGCCACGACCAAGTTCACTTACCAAGGAGAACAGTGGAATTCCAGAGGAGGAGAGGGCAAATCATGGAATTCTTGGCTTTCTCCCCATGAATCTTTAGTCTTGAAAAGTTAATTAACTTTTAAAAAATTTTTTTCCCTTCTGCTAATTTTTTTTACTTTTACCCTTTCCTCTTTTAACGTTTTTTAACTAGATTATCTTAATAACTTTCTTAAAACAAAAATCTTTTTTGAAACTTTATTATTATAGTCATATTCTACCTTCACTGTATCTACCTTTATTCTTTGTATACACATAGGGTTTTTTTTCTTCTTAAAAATTTGGGGTACAACTTCTTCTGATAGATTAAAATACACCCCCAAATCTAGTACCAGGCTTGATCTAGTCTCCAGCCCAAGGAAGTTCTCTCCACTTTCTTTTTTTATTATTATTATTATTTTATTCTCCCTACCAACTTACCTTATCAACCCCTTTGTTAGGAAAAAAAAATTTTTTTTTCATCTTTATAGTCATATTTCATCCCTTCATTGTGTTTACCCTTATATATGTTTTTCATTCTTTAAAATTTTGGGAGGTAGTTTCTTCTAAGAGACCAAAATACTCCCAAAATTAAGTGGGTGACCCTGTTCTAGTCACCAGTCTAATACATATATATATATATTTTCTTTATTTGTGTTCTCTCTCTTTTTTTAAATTTCTTTTCTCTCTTTTCTGAACTTCTTTTTACCCCCTTTCTCCCCCCCACCCCCACGATTTGGGGTCTCTTCTGATTTGGTTAAAGCACAATTTCCTGGGGTCTTTGCCACCCTTTTAGTATTACATTTGCTCCTTCATATATTCTTCTCTGGACAAAACGACAAGGCGGAAAAACTCACCACAAAAAAAAGAACAGGAGGCAGTACTGAAGATTAGGGACCTAATCAATACAGACATTGGTAATATGTGAGATCTGGAATTCAGGACGATGATTCACAAGGTTCTAGCCAGGCTCGAAAAAGTCATGGAAGATATTAGAGAAACCCTGTCGGGAGAAATAAAAGCCCTTTCTGGAGAAATAAAAGAACTAAAATCTAATCAAGTTGAAATAAAAAAAGCTATTAATGAGGTGCAATCAAAAATGGAGGCTCTTACAGCTAGGATAAATGAGGCAGAAGAAAGAATTAGTGATATAGAAGACCAAATGACAGAGAATAAAGAAGCTGAGCAAAAGAGAGACAAACAACTACTGGATCACGAGGGGAGAATTCGAGAGATAAGTGATAACATAAGACGAAACAACATTAGAATAATTGGGATTTCAGGAGAAGAAGAAAGAGAGAGAGGAGCAGAAGGTATATTGAAGAAAATTATTGTAGAGAATTTCCCTAATATAGCAAAGGGAACAAGCATCAAAATCCAGGAGGTGCAGAGATTCCCCCTCAAATTAATAGAAATAGGTCCACACCCCATCATCTAATAGTAAAATTTACATGTTTTAGCGACAAAGAGAAAATCCTGAAAGCAGCATGGGACAAGAAGTCTGTAACATACAATGGTAAAAATATTAGATTGGCAGCAGACTTATCCACAGAGACCTGGCAGGCCAGAAAGAACTGGCATGATATATTCAGAGCACTAAACGAGAAAAACATGCAGCCAAGAATACTATATCCAGCTAGGTTATCATTGAAAATAGAAGGATAGATAAAAAGCTTCCAGGACAAACAAAAACTGAAAGAATTTGCAAACACCAAACCAACTCCACAGGAAATATTGAAAGGGGTACTCTATGCAAAGAGAGACCCTAGAAGTAGTAGAACAGAGACAATATACAGTAACAATCACCTTACAGGCAATACAATGGCACTAAATTCATATCTCTCAATAGTTACCCTGAATGTAAATGGGCTAAATGCCTCAATCAAAAGACACAGGGTTTCAGAATGGATAAAAAACCAAAACCCATCAATATGCTGCCTATAAGAAACTCATATTAGACCCGAAGACACCTCCAGATTGAAAGTGAGGGGGTGGAAAACAATTTACCATGCTAATGGACATCAGAAGAAACCTGGGGTGGCAATCCTTATATCAGATCAATTAGATTTTAAGCCAAAGACTATAATAAGAGATGAGGAAGGGCACTACATCGTACTCAAAGGGTCTGTCCAACAAGAAGATCTAACAATTTTAAATATCTATGCCCCTAACATGAGAGCAGCCAACTATATAAACCAATTAATAACAAAATCAAAGAAACACATTGACAAGAATACAATAATAGTAGGAGACTTTAACACGCCCCTCACTGAAATGGACAGATCGTCCAAGCAAAAGATCAACAAGGAAATAAAGGTCTTAAATGACACACTGGACGAGATGGACATCACAGATATATTCAGAACATTCTACCCCAAAGCAACAGAATACACGTTCTTCTCTAGTGCCCATGGAACATTCTCCAGGATAGATCACATACTGGGTCATAAATCAGGTCTCAACCGGTATCAAAAGATTGGGATCATTCCCTGCATATTTTCAGACCACAATGCTCTGAAGCTAGAACTCAATCATAAGAGGAAATGTGGAAAGAGCACAAATACATGGAGACTCAACAGCATCCTTCTAAAAAATGAATGGGTCAACCAGGAAGTTAAAGAAGAATAGAAAAAAATCATGGAAACAAATGATAATGAAAACACAATGGTCCAAAATCTGTGGGACACAGCAAAGGCAGTCCTGAGAGGAAAATATATAGCAATACAAGCCTATCTCAAGAAACAGGAAACTTCTCAAATACACAACCTAACCCTACACCTAAAGGAGCTCGAGAAAGAACAAAAAAGAAAGCCTAAACCCAGCAGGAGAAGAGAAATAATAAAGATCAAAGCAGAAATCAATGAAATAGAAACCAAAAAAACAATAGAACAAATCAACGAAACTAGGAGCTGGTTCTTTGAAAGAATTAATAAGATTGATAAACCCCTGGCCAGACTTATCCAAAAGAAAAGAGAAAGGACCCAAATAAATAAAATCATGAATGAAAGAGGAGAGATCACAACCAACACCAAAGAAATACAAACAAT
>ML104824.1:0-13729 GCA_003697995.1 Taxidea taxus jeffersonii
TTTATTTATTTGACAGAGATCACAAGTAGGCAGAGAGGCAGGCAGAGAGAGAGTGGGAAACAGGCTCCCTGTGAGCAGAGAGCCCAATGTGGGGCTCGATCCCAGGACCCTGAGATCATGACCTGAGCCGAAGGCAGAGGCATTAAACCACTGAGCCACGCAGGCGCCCCTCTTCTGGGTAAATTTCTTGTATGTACATTTCAGTGGTAAGCGGTTTGGAGGCCAGGAATGGATTCCCTGTCTCCACTGGTCCCTGCTTCCCTAGGCCATGCTGTGAACACCAAAGGCCACCAGCAACACATTTCCATTTATCTCAGCTGATCTGCCCTCCATGCTAATACAGCTGCCGCCAGCTCTCTGCCCACTCCATAGTGAAACAAGTCACAAAAGCCAGGAGCCTTCTGGAGTTGTCCCTCCCATAGCTGAACAGCATCAGCTGCCCCTTGACACCGATGCCTGGAGCAGCCAGGTTCAGTGCCAGGTGGGCTGCCACGGATGACGGGAAGCACGGACCTCTCAGGAGCATATCTGGCCCCAGATCGTTTGCCTCCTGGGTCTGCCCCGAGCACCCTGAGAATGATCCATTTGGTAAAAAGTGCCCAGAGAGATTCCAGGTGTGGCACCGAGTTCCAAGTTCTGAAACACCAAAGCTGCATGAGAGACTCACTTCAAAGGAATCTCTGAGAACCACACATTAGAAATCAACGCTCCAGCAAACCATTCCCTGACGACAGTCATTCTCAGCTTTCTGTATGCTCATTGTTCATTATTCATTTTTGCTTTCCTGTCTTAGAGTGCTTTTTGTGGCTGTCTAAAATTACAGTCTTCTGAAGTTTTATCCAGGGATGGCCCTCAAGCTTCAGATAATGCTTGTCTATATTTCTACAGTGTGTATCCATCCCTCTGGCATAAAAAAAGCTTGGTCTAAGTCTTCAAAACAAAATTGAATTTTCCAAGTAAATTATGACCTGAGGTTAGGTGCCAATTAATGGTTAAGGAGAGGGGGAATAATGGTTTCTAATTAATGTCAGCCACTTGGTCCCTACTTCCAGCTCCTTCATGGTTTTCTTAGGCTTGTTTTCCATAAAAAGGTAAAAAAGAGTCTCCCACTTGTTTGATTGCCTTTTCCTAATAATCCAGGAAATCATTTTTTGTATAACAAACTATATTCTATTTTTGTCTCAGCTGGAGTGCTGTCACTTAATAATGTAAAGGTTCCAGGGGCGCCTGGGTAGCTCAGTGGGTTAAGCCTCTGGCCTTCAGCTTAGGTCATGATCTCAAGGTCCTGGGATCGAGCCCTGCATCAGGCTCTCTGCTCATAAGGGAGCCTGCTCCCCCCGCCTGCCTCTCTGCCTGCTTGTGATCTCTGTCTGCCAAATATATAAATAAAATCTTTAAAAAAAATAATGTAAATGTTCCAACCACATTAAGCATCGAGTTTCGTAAGCATTTGGCTTAAAGAGTCTTGTCTTTGAGCTAACAGCTGCTCTTCTCTGTCAGGGACCCCCAAGACCACCTCCACGTTGGAAGATTCATTGAGAAGATCACAGGACTCGCCACACAGTCATACTCATGGCTATGCTTTATTCCAGCAAAAGGATACTATGCAAAACCAGCAAAAAAAAAAAAAAGGCGCATGGGGTAAGGTCTGGATTCATCCCCCACAGAGTCACAAAGGACAAGACGGGCTTCATTTCTCCAACTATGAGTGTTGCAAAAACCCAGGGAAGTGCTGCTAACTAGGGAGGCTACGTGTTCGGGGTTTTTCCTGGGGGCCAGTTCCACAGGCACTCTCTGCCTAGCATATGCTACAGCTCCAGACTCCCAGAAGGCAAGCAGGTGTTCACCATAAGCTGCACTGTTTGCACAAACACTTCAGGCACAGTGAGCCACTCAGCAGTTAAGGAATTGTGGGAACCTTGTCTATGTCTAAGTGCCCAGATGCCAGACAACACTCAATCTTGGGAGCAGGACTCTCATGGGATAGTAGTCTGAGGCCTGTCATTGGCTCTTCTGCACATCCTCTCTACACTTGAAGCCTGGCTTGCCTACCTAAAAACTTCCTTAAAATAATGACCTGTATTGTTGGTTCTTAAGAGTGGGCTGGGCAGGTGCATGTCTAAGGTTCTCTTTCCTGTCATGGCTATGTATTCATGGCAGGACCCACATGCCTGCTTTCAAGGAAATGAAGCAACATTTTGCTGGGCCCATGCATTGTTAGACTGAGGGAGCTAACATGGAAGCCCTTGTAGGGCTCACAGAATACCCAAGACAGGTTAGTGAGGCTGTGCTCAAATCAAATAATTATGAGTCTGTGTATTCACTATCTTTTTTTTTTTAAGAGCCTTACCCTTCAATGGCATATATAATCTTCACATTCGTCTTCTCCCATCCTCTTGTCTGCCAGCAGTGTCATTAGCCATCATGAAATATAAATCCAAGTGGTCATGCGTTTTTAAGCACTTACCCTTACTTTAATCATAAGCAAGTAAGAAAGTCCATTGTTGCCTTGGCTAATAGAAGGAGAAATCACATTCACAAACAATGTTCACAATAGAGAAATGAAAACCTCATAATGTCAGCAAACATGTAGGGACATCCCACAGTGTCATGGCAGGGACTTTGGTCAAGTAGATGTAGAAGGTGTTGCCCCCTGTTTAGGAAAAGGATGCTAACTAGTGATCATATGGAGCCTTTCCATCAAGTAGCAGTGGGTTTTATTTATTTTCCCAAGTATGATGATAGATTTGTGTTGTTCAAACTGTAGGTTGGGAGTGGCAAGAATATAATGTTCTTCACTCTGCAATGGAAAATCTGTATCTTGGCTTTGCGTGGTGTCTTCAATTCCCAACTGAGTGGACCATTTCTATGGATTGAAGCATGTTCCTGAAAGTTCATATGTTAAGTCCTAACCCCACTAACTCAGGCTGTGGCCTTATTTGGAGATAGGACCTTTACCAAGTTCAAATGAAGTCATTATGATGAGTCCTAATCCAGTATAACCAGTGTCCTTACAAAAAAGGGAAATATGAACATGGATACACACAAAGGGAGAGTGCCATGTGAAAATCCAAGGCAGAGATTGGGGTGATGTGCTGCCAAGGAATGGCAGAGCTTGCCAGTAAACCACCAGAAGCTAGGAGAAAGAATGACGGAGATTCTCCTTCACAGCTCTCAGCAGAGACTAGCCCTGCTGACGAACTGATCTCAGACTTCTGGACTGCAGAACTGTGAGACAATAAACATCTGTTGTTGAAGCCACTGCATTGGTGGTACTTTGTTACAGTAGCTCTAGCAAACTCAGAGGACCAGTCATCCAATTCAACAAAGGTGTGCAGAGCCCTGCAAAGGCCCAGAAGAGGATTAGGCACTGGTGGTGGTGGCAGGGGGGCACAGTCTGGCAAGAGAGGCAGACAGACACACAGCGCCTGCTGTCTAGCACCCCTGGGAACTCCCAACTTGGTTATGTCTGGTTTTCAGAAGGATCCCTCTGTCCCCAAAAAGGCAACCTATAAATAGCTTATACCATTAGGTTTAACAAAAACAAAACAAAACAAAAAAACCCTAAAACGTAGTAAGAATAATCATCAAAATTGCTTGATGTTCTAATCCATGAATAATACGAATGACCACAACACTTGCTAAAGCTTTCCACCAGGGTCTCATCTCACTTCATCTCACGGAAACTCTTCAATATCGATCCGGATGTATCCTCACTCCTCAGACTAGAAAATTGGAGTTCAGATGCATCACCTCTTACCCCAGCTCCTGCGTTCTGCACATGGCAGTACCCAACACACCTCCAAAAAACTTAGCTCCTGCCAGTGTTTCAACACAGGTGATCTGTGGCCCCCCAATCAGAACCACATCCATCACTTGGTAAGATGAACCAGGGGACCCCGTTCCAGAATTACTGGTTTAATGAATCTTGCTCCTGATAAAATCTTGTTTGTTTGTCCACAAAACTCTCCTGGTGATGCTGACTGACACGTACTATTAAAGCAGCCCGTGATCGCTGATGCCTTTGAAGAGCCTCTCTGCACTTAGCCTGTTAGGATCAATGGAGCAGCTTTTAAAACTCCCAACCTCCCCTCCCCATCTGAATCAGAGTCCCCAGTAGTAGATCTAGGGAATCATTTCTAAATATGCCACAGGTGCTCTGAATGGCAGAGAACCGCCAGTGGGGCATCCATGCTTTTCATTCAAAATGTTGGACTTGGTCTTAAAAATAAAAAGTAGATCTAAACAACAGCCAAACAAACTTTTATTTTTTTTTAATATTTTATTTATTTATTTGACAGAGAGAGAGATCATAAGCAGGCAAAGAGGTAGGCAGAGAGAGAGGGGGAAGCAGGCTCCCCGCTGAGCAGAAAGCCCGATGCAGGGCTCGATCCCAGGACCCTGAGATCATGACCTGAGCCGAAGGCAGCAGCCCAATCCACTGAGCCACCCAGGCACCTCCCAAACAAACTTTTAATAGCTACAACGTCAAGCCATCTGAAGGTAGAAGGAGGATTATGATGGAGGAAGGAGTACCATGAAGTCAGTGGGCACCAGAACGGGGAGTGGACAGAAGTCAAAGAGGGAACCACTAATAGATTAAGAGGCCTAAAAGCAAGAGAGAGAAACTCAGGACAAGATGTTCTGACTTCACAATTAGTCTTAAATTGACTTCTGGAAATGCTGTTCAATACCCTAAATCCACAGGACAGCCACTACAACAGAGAATTATCTGCTCTAAAAGTATGTGGTCAATAGTGCTGAGTTTGAGAAACCCTGGCTTACACACTCATTCTATCATGGCCTTGAGCTTAACCCCTCTGAACCTCACTCAATCTCCCCCATGAAAAATGGGGAGAATAAAACCTATGGCACAGTAGTAACACCTAAAACACTTACGAAGAGCCTACTATGGGCCAGATGCAGGAAACCAAGATACAGAAGTTGGCGTTCAGAGAGGTTGGTGACCAGGTCAAGTCGCACAGCCCATGAGGGTCAAACACTATCCCTTACATCAAGGTGTCTCCAAGCCACCAGCTTGGGTGTAGGTCTCCCTGGACTCTTCGGCTGTCTCCCATAACTTCTTCCCTGAGAACTGATCAGAATACTGTACATCCATTGGCAACAATTTGTTCATTTACATAAAGCTGAAGTGTCAAAAAAAAAAAAAAAGTTGCAGCCAGGAGCCAAGAATGCCCAAACATCTCCAGAGGGCCGTGATGCATTGCCATCAGTGGCTAATAGTCTTACTGGATGTAAACAGACAAACAATATAATGTCACTTTTCCAGGAACAAAAATCCTGACTCTAGCTTTTTAGAATCTTAGGGTGTTTAAAATTTCCAACACCAGACCCTTTACTGCTGCCAAACCAATAGCTAAAGTGCTTTAGCTGGAAGCTTCTTATTGAAATGGGTTTCTGTGACAGAAAATGATGGCTCCATAAATGCAACTACCAAAGGTCTTGTCTTTGTCTCTGGTGGATATATATATTTCCATTGCTTTTCTGTCTTCAAACCTGCAACACTTATTTTATCCTGAGAAGGATTTTGTGAGTGTAACTTACAAAATTCTAATTTATTTAAATATTTTATTTATTTATTTGAGAGAGAGAGTGAGAGAGAGAGAGAACATGAGCAGCAGAGGCAGAGAGAGAAGCAGGCTCCCTGCTGAGCAAGGAGCCTGATTCGAGACTCCATCCCAGGACCCTGGGATCATGACCTGAGCTGAAGGTAGACACTTGACAACAGAGCCACCCAGGTGTTCCTCAAAATTCTAATTTAGATAGCAGATATGGCTCTAACTCTGGACATATTACTCAATTTTCCTGGGTTTAGGAATCCAGATATATAGAAAGTAACATTCTCAGTTGTAAGTAATAATAACTGTCAATTATTACATGTGTATTATATCCCATGTGTTTGATATGTATTGTTATTCCCATTTGACAGTTGAGGAAACTGAGACTCAGTTTCCTGACAATGGCTTGTCTAATCACAGAGATAGGAAATGACAAAGTGAGCATTTAAAACTGGGGCTCTCGGGGCACCTGGGAGGCTCAGTGGGTTAAGCCTCTGCCTTTGGCTCAGGTCATGATCCCAGGGTCCTGGGATCAAGCCCTGCATTGGGCTCTCTGCTCACCAGGGAGCCTGCCTCCCCCCTGTCGCCACCGCCCACCCCCACCCCCCGCCTCTCTGTCTACTTGTGATCTCTGCCTGTCAAATAAATAAATAATCTGAAAAAAAAACTGGGGCTCTCTGAATCTGAAGCCTGACGTCATGCTCCTACTACCTCCACCATCCACACCATCCCCCCGCCCCTGGTCAAGTGTGATGCAAACACAGTGGACCCGCCATGACAGCTTCAAAGAACAAAAGGAGGGGCGCCTGGGTTGCTCACTCATTAAGCTCCGTGTAGAGCCTGCTTCTCCCTCTCCTACTTCCCCTGCTTGTGTTCCCTCTCTGGCTGTGTCTTTGTTAAACACATACATACATGCATACATACATACATAAATAGGGAAATTCTCAAACTACCGTCAGTCATATGATATTGAGGATGGGATTCTGGCTACTTTGCAGGAGGCAAAGAGTAGTTAGTAACAGAAGTAGGGAAGGGGAGCCTGGATGGCTCAGTCAGTTAAGCATCCAACTTGATTTTGGCTCAGGTCCTCATTTCAGGGTTATGAGACTGAGCCCTGTGTGGAAGTCTACCCTCAGCGAGGAGTCTGCTTGGGGTTTTCTCTCTCTCTCCCACTCCCCCGGGGCACGTGCTTTTTCTCTCTCTCAAATAAATAAAATCTTAAAAAAAAAATTTCCAATCATAGTATCCATTTCTTGAAAACCTTTCAAGTTGCCCTAATTCACAGCACGTATTACACTTTTCAAGCTTCTCTGGGATCTCCGATATGCTCCATCACAAAACTTACTCAAGCCCCAGCCTCACTCCTCTGGTTGTTGGCAGGCCTCAGTCCTTTGCTACACAGGCCTCCCTGCAAGGTTGCCTCAGGACATGGCAGCTGGCTTTCCCCAGGGTGAGTGATCTAAGAGAGTGAGAGACATTGCATGGAGGACAGAAACCAAATCCTTTTTATAGCCTAATCTTGGAAGTGACATCTCATCACTTCTGTCTTATTTTGTTCATTAGGAGAGAATCAATAAGTCTAGCCACACTCCGGGACGAGGGATGACACAGGGACATGAATACTAGTAGGCAGGGATCATCAGGGGCCCTCAGAGACTGCCTACCTTGTTCTTTTAAGTTATAATACAGTATTCAAAAAAAAAAATACAGTATTCCAAAGTTTGGACCAGACTATGATCTTTTCAAAACTATCAGCCATGATTTCTCATTTATTTTCTTGAATTCCCTTTTCACTTCCTGCTTTTGGTTTGATTGGTTCTACTTTTTTCTCCAGTCTTTTGGAACTTATCCATTATATTCATGGTGACTGGTTGATATTTTTGTCAGGATCTGTATCCTACTACCTACCCAATCCTGAGAGTAAAACAAGACTCTCAGAATGCTCTTACTCCCCACCTACTTCTTTATTTTCTTAAAATCATTTACTCTCCTAGTCTAGATCTGGCCTGTCCCATATGGTCACAGTAGACTCACAGAGCTATTAGCATTTAAAATGTGGCTGGTCTGAACTGAGATATGCTTTGTGTATAAAATGCATGCTCGATTTTAAGACTCAGTATGGAAAAAAAGTGAGATACACTGTTAATAATTTTTATACTTTGATTATATTACACTTTGATTATATACACTTTGATTATATTTCTGATTCTGGTGTGCAGTCAGAGTTGAGAACCACTACTGGCCTTAAAACACATAACAGTGGAAGAGGAAGAGGAAATGAGAAGGTCTTATCAATAGCAAACATACATACTACATTATCTGAAAATCAGAAGGAACTAGAGAATACACATTCACCCTTTTAAAATACCTTTAAAATACCTTTTAAAATACCTTTAAAAAGCACAGCACAAGACATCCCTGGATATGTTGGTTGGTTAGAGTTTTGTGCTTGGGAATAGAAGGTCTGAGGAGTCTGCAATGGCTTAAAATGATTTAGTATTAAATTCCAAACATAGCAAAGATCAGCTAGCCTAAGCCCAGCCCCTACTGGCTCAAACTATTACGTCGATCATAGGATTTCAAATCTTAAAGAAAACGAACTTTTTTTGATGCTGCTCCGAGACTGAGGACATTAGGGATGAAAAACCGAGAGCTAATAAAGCCTAACTCTAACCCAGTTTTCAGAACATGCTCAAACAAAAAAAAAAGAATTTAGACTCTAATTTCCAAGTGCCTGCCCCTATTTTGGAGGGAGGGAGTAGTGGAAGAAGGGTTCTATAGCAACTCCAACCACCAAAGGGGATTTAATAAACAGTCACTTCTTTGTGTGCTAAAAGCTTGCCCAAACTAAGTGGTACCCCTTAGAGATGACAAAGGGGTCTTAGATACCTTGCTGGAAACCAGCACTCACCTCTACAATGAGCTGGAAACTCAACCACCTGCAGGACGGAGGCAGATAATCAAGCACAGATGACACACTGGTAATGAAATGCAGTAGGAGTTCATTAAACCTTGAATATTGATCACTGTGCTTTTCATGGTGGCCTTTCTACTTGACCATTTGTCCTTGAATTCCAACAGCTGCTTTCCAATTTACCGCAAACAGGTGAGACCTGGTTTTGTCGTTATTATCAAAAGCCAACACGGCAGCTATGTTAAAGCCTAGAGGGAGTGTATATGAACTAATTTCTTTTCTAATTTCTGGACTCAGAGAAGTGGGTATTTGAGCGTCCAGCCACCTTGGGGCCTCCGTGTCATATCTCCCACATACTGTACATCATCCTTCAGAATACTGTCAGTCACCTTTCAAAGTGCTTTCAAAGAACAGCCCCGTGGGATAGGCAGGAAGTCTTACCGACCCCAATTTAGGAGGGCTATGTCTGCCAGGAGGACTTCAGCGGCAAGTGATGGAAAACCCAGTTTACATAATGAGAAACATTTATTATCTCACATAATAATTGCAAATACAAACTAGTTTTTCCACACAGGGGAGGAAGTCCATTAAAATCACTACTTGACAGGATGGAATTTATATATCTATTAGTTACCTACAACTTACAAAGAGTTGCAAAATAGCTCAAAGACAAGGACTAGGGCAAGAATCTGGAAACTTGAAATGGTATGCAGATTTTTCCACTGAAATACAAAAATGTTTTCTACACCCTCAAAGAAGTCATTGTATTTGTTTATCCACTTGGAGCCAAAAAAGAAAACATCCATATAGACAACTTTTTTCCCCCCAAAAATCTCGCAACTGCTGGGTCATAAATTCTTAAAAAATAAAAAGGGGGGGCACCTGGGTGGCTCAGTGGGTTAAAGCCTCTGCCTTCGGCTCAGGTCATGATCCCAGGGTCCTGGGATCGAGCCCCACATCGGACTCTCTGCTCAGCGGGGAGCCTGCTTCCTCCTCCCTCTCTGCCTGCCTCTCTGCCTACTTGTGATCCCTCTCTCTCTGTCAAATAAATAAATAAAATCTTAAAAAAAAAAAAGAGCTAGAGAACTAACCTTAAAAATAAACCTGCCCATTATTTTACCAGCAAAAATGGGCTTTCTTCAGACATAGCAAACATTTACAAACCAGAACAAGCCAGCAACAACAAAACCATAGGCAAGTTCAGAGGATAAAAGAGAGGAACACTCTTCTAGAGAGGAAAGGGAGAAGCTGGGAGGGTGGTTATAAACAGAAAGCCCATTGGGGTAAACTGGAAGTCCAGAGTATAGTGGCTTCTTTTGGCGCCACTGGGAGACTTGAAAGTGGTGGACTCTTGATCTCAGGGTCCTGCATTCAAGCCCTGCTTTGAGCCCTAGGCTGGTTGTGGAGCTCGATCAAAAAAGTATTGTGGTTTTTCATTGGCTCGGCTGTTGTCAGGGGAGGAGAAGTTTACTTCCTCCTGCTGGGGGTAGAACTGCAGTTGGCAAGAGTAGTAGGGCCTGAGAAGTCCCCATTCTGACCTCCTAATTCTATTGTAAACAAGGTTCCCTTCTACTAATTTTCACAGAACCAAGGAGAGTGTCAGCATCAGTCAGCAACACTAGAAAAACTAGAGTGTTGGCACACTGCGATCAGAGTGACTCACAGAGAAGAACACAACCCAGGGTCAGAATTTGGGCAAGTGTGAGGCAGACACAGGAATGGTCTGAGCTGGAGATAAACTGTAGAAACTAGCTGCTGAGGCCAATTTCAGAGTCAAGCTCCTGGTGAATCCTCTATTTCAGGTCTTGGAGCTCTGAACAAGGCAGTTGTAGAAGCCAAAAGGGCCAGGAGGAGTCTAAGAGCATTCTGGACCCAATCTGTGGGTTCAAAGTCAAGGGAAAGGGACATTTACTTATCACCAATGGCATGACAAGCACTTTAAATATATATCCTTTTCGGGGTGCCTGGGTGGCTCAGTGGCTCGGGTCATGATCCCAGGGTCCTGGGATCGAGCCCCGCATTGGGCGAACCTGCTTCCTCCTCTCTCTCTCTGCCTGCTTCTCTGCCTGCTTGTGACCTCTGTCTGTCAAATAAATAAATAAAATCTTAAAAAAAAAAAACATATATCCTTTTCAATCCACTAATGACACTAGAGAGAGTGTACCTGATATATTCTGTTGACCTCTTCAGATCCACTCCTCACCATCCTCCACCTTCCTTCATGCCAGACGTCATCAGCAGTTCTCCCAGGGTGGACCTCTGATGAGTGGGATCAGCAACACTTGGGAACATTTTAAAACCCTAAAATCCATCCCCCACCCACCACCATTGAATCCAAAGTTTGTTTTTCAACAAGCCCTGCAGGTGATTCTGATGCAGGTCCAAGCCCCAGAACCCTTGGACTTCATCAGAAGGGCCTCTCACCCTCTGGACTCAGGTTGGTTTCATCAGCTGGGAAGCATATGCAGCAGGTGAGAGGGAGGGGGCATCTGAACATGGGTTACTTGTGTTCCCAGCTTCTCACCTGCACGATGACATCAGTCTTCACGAAAGGTGCAGACCCTGTTGGGTTGGCCTCAACAAAATGTGCTTCCTCTGTGTTTGGGTGATGGACCCTGTGTCTCTTCTCCTTATGTGTAGGGATGAAACTGGCCCTCCCTCTTTCTAGCCTTGACGTACTGCACTCTCCCAGTGGCTTCCTTACACCTTGCCCACAGTCCCTTTATTAAATTTGTAAGAATAGTCCCATTAATAATTTTATTAACTTCTTCTCAAATTACTTATTTAGAAGATGAAATGTTAAAGGGAAAAAGAAACAACTCTTCGCAAGTTAACCTATAGGTTTAAAGTGTTATAATCTAGAATCTCAAAGGACTGTTTTAGAACAAAACAAAACAAAAAGATTCTAAAGTTTGTCCAGAAGACTAAACAGGGTGCCTGGGTGGCTCAGTTCATTAAATGTCTGCCTTTGGCTCATGGCATGATCCCAGGGTCTTGGGATCAACCCCCACATGGGGATCTCTGCTCAGCAAGAACCTGCTTCTCCCTCCCCTTCTGCCTGCTGCTCTGCCTACTTGTGATCTCTCTCTCTCTCTCTCTGTCAAATAAAGAAAAACAAAATCTTTAAAAACACACACACACACACAGGAGAGCTAACAAACTAGTATAGCCAAAATCATGTGTGAAAAAGATGAAAAATGATGGAAAAACATTCCTAGCCCCTGACAAAAGCCCACAAAGACTTTAAAACTTAAATGTTTTTATCACAGCATTAGAACTGGCATACAAATCAGTGGATCAGAATACATAGCTAAAAAGCAAACTAAAGTATATAAACCAACTCTATTATAAAGGAAGTTTTGTAAATCAATTAGATAAAGAAGAGCCATCCCATTAATAAAAGGGAAATTGACTTAGGTATTAGGGGGAAATAAATCAGTTTAGATTCTCAGCTCACAATATCATCCAAATAAGTCCTCCATGAATCAAAGAACTGGATGTAAAAGAAAAACAAAATAAAAACAAAACACCACAAAATTAGAGGAAAAATATTTTTCCTCACAGAAAAGTAAATGGAAAATAATCACAAAAGAAAAAATGATTTATCATTTCTATTACATATCATATTACATATGTAATACATATTACATACATATAACATCATATTACACACATCTATTACATATCATATCTATCTATATCCTATCTCATATATATAGATCATATCATATATCATATCTATATATAGAGAGATATGATATATGATATGATCTATATATAGAGAGAGAGATAGATATGATATATGATATCATATCTATTACAAAGGGGCGCCTGGGTGGCTCAGTGGGTTAAGCCTCTGCCTTCGGCTCAGGTCATGATCTCGGGGTTCTGGCCCTGAGATCTCAGCCCTGCATCCGCCCAACTCTCTGCTTAGCAGGGAGCCTGCTTCCCCCTCTCTCCCTATGCCTGCCTCTCTGCCTACCTGTGATCTCTGTGAAATAAATAAATAAAATCTTTTAAAAAATCTATTATAAATAATTACAAGGCTAAAAGTTATGAAAAATATCTAGGATCAAAAATGTAATTTTTTCTAATATGTAGTATTTTCTAGAAATCAATAAGATAACAGTAATATAGTTATAGAAAAATAAGCAAAAGATAAGGACTGACAATTTAATTCCAAAAGACAAAAGGAAATTTTTTTTTGAGATTTTATTTTTAAGTAATCTCCACATCCAAAGTAGGGCTTGAACTCACAACCCCGAGATCAAGAGACTCATGCCCACCCACTGAGTCAGCCAGGTGCCCCTAAAGGAAAATTTTTTTTTTTTTTAAGATTTTTTATTTATTTATTTGTCAGAGAGGGAGAGAGAGCGAGCGAGCACAGGCAGAGGCAGAGGCAGAGGGAGAAGCAGGCTCCCTGCCGAGCAAGGAGCCCGATATGGGACTAGATCCCAGGACGCTGGGATCATGACCTGAGCCGAAGGCAGCTGCTTAACCAACTGAGCCACCCAGGCGTCCCGCCAGGAAATTTTTTTAAAAGAAGAAAATTCAATCTCATTGAGCATCAAAGGATGAAAATTTGAAAATTTAATAAGAGGAAAATATGTTCAGGCCTTTCAGCTGTACAAATTTTCCTTAAATGAACACAACATACATTAGCTATAAATGGAATCTATTAAATGTATGTCTTTTGCTAATGCAAAGTGAATATAGACAATATAATACTATAATCATTAAATATGCTGAGCCTAGATTATAATTATTCCAAACATTAAAAAGGAGTGATAATTATGTGACATGATAGAGGTGCTAATTATTACTACAATGGCAATCATATTACAATATATGTGTATCAATTAACATATTTTACACCTTAAATTTACACAATGTTAAATGTCAAATATATTTCAATTAAAAAAAAAGAAAAAAATACAAAATAAAAAAGAGAGTAACCAAAAAACAGACTCTTACCCATAGAGAACTGATGGTTTCCAGAGGGGAGGCAGTTGGGGGGATGGGTGAAATAGATGATGGGGATTAAGAGCACACCTGTCATGATGAGTACTGGGAAATGTACAAAATTGTTCAGTCATTGTGTTGTATATCTGAAATCAATATTATACTGTACGTTAACTATGCTGGAATTAAAAAAAATCCAAACTGAATATATGCTGCTGCCCAAATCACAGAAAGGGGAAAAAAATTTTTTTAACTTAAAAAAATTGGTAGGAGG
>ML104824.1:14129-69799 GCA_003697995.1 Taxidea taxus jeffersonii
GTGCCTGGGTGGCTCAGTGGGTCAAAGCCTCTGCCTTCAGCTCAGGTCATGATCCCGGGGTTCTGGGATCGAGCCCGGCATCGGGCTCTCTGCTCAGGGAGCCTGCTTCCTCCTCTCTCTCTGCCTGCCTCTCTGCCTACCTGTGATCTCTGTCTGTCAAACAAATAAATAAAATCTTTCAAAAAAAAAAAAGAGGAAGAAAGTAACCCAAAGAGTAGACGATATTTGGTACCTGACAAAGGATTATAACCTAGAATATAAAAATAGTTTATATAATTCAATGAGACAGAAAACTTAATTTTAAAATGGGCAAGGGGTGCCTGGGTGGCTAAATGGGTTAAGCGCCTGCCTTTGGCTCAGGTCATGATCCCAGGGTCCTGGGATGGAGCCCTGCGTTGGGCTCCTTGCTCAGTGGGGAGTATGCTTCTCCCTCTCCCTCTGGCCCTCTGCTTGTGCTCTCTCTCTCTCTAATAAATAAATAAATCTTTTAAAAAATGGGCAAAATACTTAAATAGATTATTTACAAAAGAGGACATCTCCAAATGATCACTAAACGATGAAAAGCTGTTCTACCTCCTGAATCACCAAGAAATGCAAATTAAAGCCACAATGATGTATCACTACACAGCCCAGCCAAGCAGCGAAGGTGAAAAAAGACTGATAATATCAAGTATTAACCAAAATTAGAAGAAGCTAGTACTCTTATACACACTTGGTAGAAGTCAAAATTGCTCTTTCTAGAAATTGCCATTCTAGAAATTGCTCTCTGCCAGTATGTACTGAAACAGAACATATAGTCCAGGAATTCTGCTTCCAGGGTCAGACCTCTTAAAAATGCATGCGTGTAGTGACGTATCTTCACTACGTATCATCATGTGAAGATATGTAGAGAATGTTTTCTTAATCCCAAACCAGGAAGTACCAGATGTTCATTAATAGCAGAATAGTTAAGTGCATGGTGATATACTGTATTTATAAAATAGAATCCTACACCAAAATGAAAAACCAAGTGGGACTAATCTACCGTCATTAGAAGTCAGAATGGTAGTTATTCTTGGGACAGTAATAACAGAGTTGGGGCATCAGGGGGATTCTGAAGATGGAGAGTACATTCTCTTTCTTGTGGATGCTGATTACTCAGGTGTGCTTGCCTTGTGATAATCAGACACTTTTCTGTATATATCTTTATGTTTCAGTAAAAGGTTTAAAAATAATAATCAAATAGCAGTCTTTATTATTTCTAATTGATAATTCTCGGTGTTGGCAAGGGAACAGAAAATGAGTACTTTCATATACGGTTGGCAGAACTGTAAATTGATTCCACCTTTCTGGAAAACACATTAACAATATGCATACATTTTTTAAAAGTCTATGCTCTTTGACCCATTAATTCCATCTACCTTACATGAATCTATCTTAAAGTGATAATCCATGCTAAAAGCTGACAAGGAAAAAGATTTATGACAGGATATAAAACTATGTCTAAAACTATCTATACACTACAATCCCAACTATTTTAAATGCATTTGGAACAAAAAGAAAAGATACCAAAAGATGACTGTTGTATACTGACCGCTTGTGTCCCCCCACCTGCTTGCGTCCCCCTACCCACACACATGCACATTCAGGTGTCACAGCCCTATCCCCACTGTGATGGTGTTTGGAGGTGGGGCCTTGGGAAGTACTTAGGTTTAGATGAGGTCATGAAGGTGGGGCTCTCACAAAGCGAGTAGTACCCTTTAAGGAAGAGGAAGAAGTATGAGAGCTCTCTCTCTCCCCATCACATGAAGATACAGTAAGAATGGGGTGCCTGGGCGGCTCAGTTGTTAGGCATCTGCCTCTGGCTCCGGTCATGATCCCAGAGTCCTGGGATCAAGCCCCGCATCGGACTCCCTGCTTTGCGAGAGGCCTGCTTCTCCCTCTCCCACTCCCCCTGCTTGTGTTCCCTCTCCGGCTGTGTCTCTATCAAATAAATAAATAAGAAATCTTAAAAAAAAAAAAAGGATACAGCTATGGACAAGCCAAGAAGAGAGATCTCACCAGAACAGACCATGTTATTAGCACCTCATCTTGAAAGCTCCTGGCCTCTAGAACTGTGAGAAATAAATAAATGTCTGCTGTTTGAGCTACCCTAGGCTTTGGTATTTTGTTATGACAGCCCCAAGCAGACAAAGACAATGACTTTATGAGATAATGAGTGATTTTTCACATCTATTCTTTTCATTTTTTCCCAAAAGGTCTATGATCTTTATGAATTACTTTTAAATATTTTATTTATTTATTTATTTGACAGACAGAGATCACAAGTAGGCAGAGAGGGAGGCAGAGAGAGAGAGAGAAGGGGAAGCAGGCTCCCCACCAAGCAGAGAGCCCGACGCGGGGCTCGATCCCAGGACCCCAGGATCACGACCCAAGCTGAAGGCAGAGGCTTTAACCCACTGAGCCACCCAGGCGCCCCTATTTATTATTTTTGAGGGAGAAGAGACAGAGCTGGGGGAGGGGCAGAGGGAGAGGCTGAGAGCTTCGAGCAGACTCCCAGCAGATGGCAGAGCCTGATGCAGGGCTGCAGGGCTCAGTCCCAGGATCCTGAGGTCATGACCTGAGCCAAAACCAAGAGCTGGACACTCTTAACTGACTAAGCCACCCAGATACCCTTAAATATTTCTTTTTATTATTATTATTATTTATTTATTTTAAATATTTCTTTATTTAAGTAATCTCTATACCCAGGGTGGGGCTCAAACTCACCACCCGGAGATAAAGGGTCACATGCCTTTCCAATGGAGCTTGCCAGGCACCCCTACTTTTTATTTCCGTAAGGCATAATACATCCCCATCACACAAGTCAAACAACAGAGCGATAAAATAAAACATCAAAAGTCTCCTTTAACGTATTCTCTCACCAACCCCCTTCCCCAAGTTTGGTCTCTCAAAGATATGCCCCAAGAAAAATTTATATCTGTATCTTCCCAGGTATTTTATTTTGTATTTATAAACATGCACACATCTACAAGGGAATATGCATAGCAGAGTTAGCTTTTTAAATTATTGTTTACAAACAGCCTTAGGGGAGCTGGATACGCCCAGTACAGTGTCTGGTTTGATCCACACGATGATTTAAAAGGTGGTTTAGCTACCCAAATACTACTTTTCTACAACATAAACAGCTTGGCGTCTGTTGTCATGGACCTGGCCCTTCACACTTCTGTTACCTGCCGGGCCTCCCTAGGTGTTTGTCTGTGTCACTGTGATCCCTTTAACATACTGCTCTGTAAAATGTTTCTTGAAAAAAAACACAAAACTTCAAATAATAAATACGTCTGCATGTCAATATAGCTACCTCATTCTTTCTCACTTAGTATTCCATAGTACACGTCATTTTTATAATCAAGACTTTAGAAAGCACGTATTTTATTTTATTAAGATTTTATTTATTTGTCAGATAGAAGTCACAAGTAGGCAGAGAGGCAGGCACAGAGAGAAGGGGAGGCAGGCTCCCTACTGAGCAGAGAGCCCAGTGTGATCAGGACCCTGGGATCATGACCTGAGCCGAAGGCAGAGGCTTTAACCCACTGAGCCACCCCTGCGTCCCAAGCACGTATTTTATTTTAAAGGAATTCAGATGCAAAATTTCAATGTGACTCAAGTTTCCAGAATGTGTTCCTGCCTCACATAGTTCATTAGCTATGAAGCAGGAAGTCTTTTAGTTTCTGTTTAATTTTTCATCAAAGATGGTTTGTGAAAGGGTGCATGAGCGATCTGGAAGGCATTCTCATGCTGCCTGCCACATCAACAAAGACTCCTGCTTGCATCGTGGAAAAGCAAAATTATTATTTGGAAACTCCCTTGAGGAAGCTTGCTTTTTGCACAGAATGGATTATTAGTTTAAATGTCAAAGGACTCTCTATAATTTTTGTAAACATTCTTCATGCCCAGAAAGCAGCAGTTGGTTGGAGATTTTGTGACTCAAGATTGCCTCTGCCTCCCTGGGATAGAGCTTAAACCTTTGATTGTACTCAGGTCCCTATATTTCGGTAGACTGTCTTATTTTGTGTTTCAATCATTTCATACCTTCATTTAAACATTTAAGCCATGAATTGCCCAGATATGGCAATCTCCTGGAGAAAAGGATTCTTTTATCTATATGCAGACCAAGTAAATCCCAGGCACCCACCTGGCTCTGTCTCAACAGGGAGTTGCAGACTGAGTCCAGCAGTCAAGAGTAATTAGAAGTAATGCCAATCTTACTGGCATCTCTCAAATACCATTAAAGCTGATCCAAATCATAGCCTGTGGTGACAGTTCTCCAAATGTTCTTTCCCTAGCCTTCTGCATTTCCTACCCTTCTCAAAAATCTGGCCAAACACCTTTCTTCCTGTGGCTCTCCCTGATTTCTCCCTTTCAAAGCCAATCCCCATCCTTGTTTCTATGTTCTTCCCAATGAATCGCCCGCGATATATAGTTTAGAACCCTGGAGTACGGGCAGACGAGGAATGGCACAATCTTATCAGACAACACCAAAATAAACCCAGCAGGAGGGGAGAAGGCATGAGAGATGGGACAAAATCTAGATACTTCTGATCTAGATATTCTGTATATATATGTCTGATAATCTAGATATTCTGTGTATATATATATATGTACATATATATATACATATACATATTTTGTACATGTTGAATATACCTAGCATGACTAATATTTTTCAGATGAGCAATTTATATGCACAATCTAGAACTGGGCATCATATTGAAGCTGAGATTATTCTGGAAAATCAAGGGAGAGATTTTTTTCTGGCTTGTTGGTTTGTTTCTTGAAAAGAGGAGGCAAGGGGTGCCTGGATGGCTCAGTGGTTAAGCCTCTGCCTTCGGCTCAGGTCATGGTCTCAGGGTCCTGGGATCGAGCCCCGCATCGGGCTTTCTGCTCAGCGGGGAGCCTGCTTCTCCATCTCTCTCTCTGCCTGCCTCTCTGCCTACTTGTGATCTCTGTCTGTCAAGTAAATAAATAGAATCTTTTAAAAAAAAAAAAAAAGAGGAGGCAAGTCACGTTGACTGAGTGCAAGAGATGGTGGAATGCCCCTATTTACCTATCACATGTTATTTTGTTTAGCTGAGAAGGATATGCCAGTCTCCGTTTTACACGTGAGGAAGGTAACAGACACATTTGGTGTACCTCTTCACCTGTCTCCGAAGGAGCCCTGAGTTCTCTAGGAATTGTCCTGTCAAATTCCCTGTCCACAAAGAGAACTTCTTCCCCGGCCAACACTGACAGGACCAGAGGTGTGAGCCTATGACACAAGGCAGGCTGATCAGACATTCTTTTGCAGAAATTTGGAATTGCGATTCAGAGACAGAACTGGAACCTGTAAGACAATTAACCCTCTCAGAGAGCGGGTCCTGTGTCTGGAGAATCTCTGTTGGAGGACTGCCGTGGGAGGATGGGTGCTGCTGAGACTTCAGTCAGCTCTGGAAGTTGGGAGAAAGTTCGCATTCCTGCTTGCACAGGGTGAGCAATGGAGAAGCCTGGTGGAGGTGAGCTGGAGTGCAGAACGGGAAACCCATTTGGAAACCTATTCGGAAACCCATACGGAAGGCAAAGTGGATGACATGTAGGGACAAAAGAGAAGAACCCTTGATTAGCATGCTGCCGGGAAGGTCTGGGAACATAGGGGGGATTTGAAAAACATGCTGGGCAGTGCCCAGGGTACTCCCCATTCCCTCCTTCCCTTGAACTCCTCAGTAAACATGGTTGAGTCATTCATGATTTCCAGAGAGCAGGCTGTTTCTGGAGCGGAGCTGAGTCTGGTGTCGGGGTGAAACAGGACAGGGAGACAGCTAGCATTTGGGCTGAGTGGATAAGCTCCAGGGCTCAGGGAGGTCCATGTGGAGAGGGAGCAGGTAAGGCCTGGCTGTGGAGAGAGAGAAGAAATCTGGCACGAAGAGAGAAATCAAGGTGAGTGACAAATACAAGTCTTGTTTTGTGGGTGGTGGCCTTGCTTCTAGTTCTTTCCTGTCTGTACTTTCTTTCTTTCTTTTTTAAAGATTTTATTTATTTATTTGACAGAGAGAGAAAGAGAGAGAAGAAACAGGTAAAGGAAGAAGCAGGCTTCCCACTAAGCAGGGGGCCCAATGGAGGGCTCGACCCCAGGACTCAGGATCATGACCTGAGCCAAAGGCAGATGTCCAACCAACTGAACCACCAGGTGCCCCTATAACCAGAATTACTAATAACTACAAGGACTCTAGGGTTCCTAGAGATTAAATTAGTTGAGAGAAGTTCTAAGGCTACTCAGTGGTAGGAGGTGGGGTTCAGACCCCAATGCACTCTCTCCCTCTCACTCTCTGCTGGGGAGAGAGTGCCATTCCACATTGCCATTCCACAAACACAGCAAGATCATGTCCTGCCCGGTGGGAACTGTCTCCCCTGCCCAGAACAGATAAGCCACTCCCTCCTCTCATTCAAGTCTTGATTCAAATGTCTTTCAGAAATACCTACCCTAACAACTTCATCTAAAATAGTCACTCTCCAACCTCTTTTTCTGTCTTATTATGATTTATGTTCCATGGTTATCTATCTGCCCCCACCAGACTATAAGCTCCTCGAGGGCCAGGATCAACTCTGGTTCATTGCCGTATTTTCAGCACACTGACTAGAAGAGTAATTGACATACGGAAGGCACCCAACAAATATTTGTTTAATTAACCAGTTCATTAAACTCCAATCTGTTTTTGACTTCCATGCTATTTTCATGGTCTCAGTGGATGATATAATTCTAGAACCACTTGGAAAAACCCTCCTAGATTAAAGAGGAAACTGCTGTCTGAGGGACATCTGTGATACTTGGCTCATCATTGCGGAGGGAAGAGGAAGGTCTGCTGGCTATTCGTGGGGACGGAAGGGAGGCAGGAGGCTGAGGTAGACTGCTCTAGTCCAGCATTTAAAAGAACCAAACTGTAAGCTGGTAAATTCATTTCTAGTTGTTCCCTTCTAATTAGTTTTCTGGCTGGGAAAACAAAGCTTCAATGACAGTAAAAATACCCTTGTTCCCATAGTACCACATGTTAAATTACAAATGACATCTACTTTGCTCTTGGGATTATGTTATTTTCCAGCTCTGTTCCATAAGATGGTTCGCATTTATCATGCTCCCTGCCCCTACAGCCCTATGGGAGGAATGCTGCTGGGGACTCACCTCGAAGCTGAGGGAGGAGGCAGACGACACGGGCCATGCTCTCATCTAAGCCTCTCTGGGCTCTTTCATAGTTTGATAGTGAAAGCACACCATCAAACAGAGAGTCACTTTGGTGATGGCCTTCAGATCCTGTCCCCCACCCCTCATACATATACCAATGTCAATGACGGCTCCAACCTTGTTACCCTAACACATGTGTTATTTCTTCTATTGACTAGTTTGCACCTGTATATTACTCTTAATGACCTTAATGTCTTCACGTTCACAGCACTTCATAGGTAAGAAACTCACCATGATTATATGGGGGGGGGTTTCGGTCCTTCAGCTAGTTAGTGGCAAGGCCAGAATTCAAACTCAGACCTCTAGACTCCAAGGTCAGGGCTCTCACCCCTGCAACTGCCTCTCTACCTTTGCATTCAAAGAATGGTTTGCTATAAAAACTATTTTTCATAACTATGGTGTATTGCTAAGTGAGCAGTCTTTAAAGGGCCACGAATCCAGAGAAAGCTGAAGATAAATCAGCAGCCTATAAAAGACAGTTGATAGCTTTTATTTGGTAAATTACAACCCAAAGTCAGACATTTCCCCAAGTTTGGGTAACAGCTTCATTTCTCCTGAGAGTGGAGGCCTGATGCAATACAAAGAAGCAGGCTCAGCTTCCCAGCACCCATCTCTATGGCCCAGGAGGGGGTGCCCGAGCCTTCTCTCCAGCAGTGCGGAGTCAAAGCCACCAACTGGCTCAGTTCCACAAATGGCTCTGCTCCTTGGTGGATTCCTACCAAAATTAAAAACCTGGTGTTGCGGGGTGCTTGGGTGGCTCAGTGGGTTAAAGCCTCTGCCTTAGGCTCAGGTCATGATCCCAGGGTCCTGGGATAGAGCCCCATGTCGGGCTCTCTGCTCAGCAGGGAGCCTGCTTCCCCTTCTCTCTCTGCCTACTTGTGATCTCTGTCAAATGAATAAATAAAATCTTAAAAAAAAAAAACAAAAGCTGGTGTTGCAACGGCCAAGCAGATATCATTCCCTCACGTGACTCTCATAGAAAATGAAGGAGTGGGGTGCCAGGGTGGCTCAGGGTCCTGGGATCAAACCCACCTCAGGCTCCTTGCTCAGTAGGAAGCCTGCTTCTCCTTTGCCCTCTGCCCCTCCCCCTGCTTGTATTTCCTCTCTCTCCCCTACAAATAAATAAAATCTTTAAAAAAGAAAAAAAAAGTGGTGGATTCACTTACTCTCTACCTAATTCTGGCAATTTTAAAGATGTAAATAATTAACTCTAATTTTCCTTCTCTTTCACCACTCACTCATGCCAGATAAAGGGGAGTTAATGTTTGCTTGAATGATCCAGATAATTGCTTATTCTTTCCACTTGCCTGAGCATGTTCTGAAAGCATAGATATCAATTACCACCAGGAAGTGGTGGTTTTCCCCCTTACCTCTTTGTTTTATCAATTTTTAAGTGTCATGTGACCAGAGGCTGAGACATGTAAAGAGATGGGGTGACAGGAGAAGGGCCTGACTGCATATGGAGGTCCATAGGTAGAGGAGAGGGCTTACGGGAGAGAAAGACAGCAGGAAGAAATGTCTTTAAATTTTGCTTTTAAAAATCCTGGGTTTTGACCTCATAATTCTTCTTCTGACAATATTTGTTAAAGATTTTATTTATTTATTTGAAATGGAGCAAGAGAGTGAGAGAGCACAAGCTGGGGGGGCAGGAGGGGGACAGAGGGAGAACCAGGCTCTCTACTGAGCAGGAAGCCCAAAGTGGGGCTTGATCCCAGGACCCTGAGATCATGACCTGAGCAAAGGCAGATGCCTAACGGACTGAGCCACCCAGGTGCCCCTGCTTCTGAGAATTTATCCTTATATCAGTGGAGGTCCAACCTGGAAAAGAGAGATCTCTCTGAATGGTTATGGCAGGGGTGCCCCAGAGCACCATCATCAAGAAGCCTCTCCAGCTCCCTAGGCTGAGGGGAGATAGGGAAGAGGACCAAGGTCTAGGGTCACCTGACGGAAGCAGGGACCTTGATGTACCTGTCTGGCAGTGGTGGGACCACTGAGGAGAGAGACACTTTGCGCTGGAGCCTGATGCTCCCCACCTTCCCCCATTCCCACCTCCCACCCAACAAATCCAGCTGGAAACAGTGGACACAGGAGTCTGAGGAGCTCAGCTTGCAGGGTACACCCACCCCCAGGGACACAGAGCAGAACTCAGGGAGGGCTCGGAGGGCTTACAGGTCTAGGAGAGCAGCCTTGAGTGAAATAACATGTATTTTGATAAGCAAATTGCTTGCAAATGGTTAGAGGAGGTCATAGACGCCCGTCCCTTATAAAAAGCGAGTTTGGATTTAAGAGAAATTAGATCATCAGAAGCATTAGAGAAAGAGAAGTCCCGTAAATGTAACAGATACAGGTAGAATGAAAGCTGGAGTTCAGATAGATACAAGTGGAATGCATATTTTAAGTGATAAGAGAAAGAGGGAAATAACCTTGGCCGAAGTAGAGAGAACACACCAAGACCAGCTACACACACAGCTTCCTTTCTCACACATGAGCTGGGCCTTAATCAGAACAGTAGAGTGTCAGAATAATTGTGTGATGTGACATGATATGGGCCTGTGACAAAGAAACACAGAAGGTATGACTCTCTATCTTGAAGTCCTACCACCTGTCCGGGTATGTGTTCAGTGTCTTGAGACCCCCAAGTCTGTATCCTGATAGATGATCGGGAATGAAGGATGAAAACAACAAAGAGGTCATGGCAGAGCTGGGGTATAGACCTCTAGGAATGTGATCAGAATAGATTAAAAATCAATAAGCAACTCAAAGGGATGACCAACAATGACATCCTAATTGTTATTTTGCCCAGAAAAGCCCAAACAGAAAAAAGCTATGAACTACAAATACCATTTATCACTAAAGAAATAGAAAAACAAAGAAAATCTTAGAATAAGGCCAGGTCTTTAAATTGAATACATTTAGATAAAATAAAGCTAACTACAACGTCCGACTTTTCTCCTTTTGCTACAAAGCAGTATTTGATAATTCCCAGGTTTTTATGACCCCTGAACCATTTCTGATTTCCCAGATTCTATGATCCTGACCTATCTTGTGAGAGCAGTTGGTGCTCTACATAAGACACAAGCTGAAGAGGTTGCTAGAGGTTAAGAGCAGATTTAAATGTAATTGACACCCTGCCAGGTGACAGACTTGTCATGGATCACTAAGAGCCCTACTGGCAGAGGGAAAATTGCTCTTAGCCAAAGGAAAGAGGGAATGTAGTGGCCATGCCCTCTTCCCCAGCAGACCCTTCCACCATGTTTGTGTCCGATGAACAGAACTTCCTTTGGCTACAGTTCTTTGGACCACACTCAGCTCCCAACTCCATTGCAGTCAATCTCCAGATCTGTCAGAAGTTTAGGGGGTGGCGCTTGTACAAGAAACATTGTCCAAACGGGATGGGGATGGCTTAACAGACTCTTGGGCTCTTTCTGAGAATTTGCCTATGAGATAGATGCAGAGAGAAAGATGGTACTGTCGGGAAGCTGGAGATTTCCTGTTACCAGAAGAGGCAGCAAGGGCTCTGTATCTGCTGAGTGGCTTTGTGAGTGGTTCCTGAAAGCCTAATCTTGAGCTTACTTTTCCCTCCGCATGACTCGATAAGCTATATAATATCTACAGTAAATCCTTTCTAGCTTGAACTGGTTGGAGTGGATTCTCTTCTCTGACCTCCAGCCCTGACTGATACAAATGTAATTTCTGCATTAAAGGCATGCAGCCTTATGGGGAAAAGAGGCATGTGGACAAATCGCAGAGGATATCGCTGCAATTCAGGTGCTTACAGAGTAGCTGGGTACACAGAGGAGTAAGCATCTAAGCTGGAGGGTGCAAAGGAATGATTCACAGGGAAGATAGCACTGACATTTGACACCTGTCTAGGAGGTTAGCAGACGCACAAGGAGAGGAGGGCATTGCACACCAAGGAAATGGTGAAGATACAGAGGAGAGCATTGAGTTGAGGGACAAGGACAATGAGAGAAGGGTCTGGTCAGGTTGCAGGTGCACGCGTGTTAGAGCCATAAGAAGCTTTAGGCACGTTCTAGTGCATTCCATTTATCTTACATATCCCTAAACTGAAGCTAGAGAGGTGACATGACCAGCTAGTTTCAAGACCAGAAACTAGCTCCCATGTCCATGCTAGAGCACAGGTGTTCTGAGTCCCAGGTCCATGTCCTTTGAGGTAATGTACATGGAGTCCTGGATGTGTTGTTTGATGGTGAATGTTGTAAACAACAGAACAGAGAAAGGCGGTGAGTGACAAAACGTCCAGAGAGCTGAGAATGGTGAGGCTGTGATACCCTGAGCCAAGGTGGCAAAGAACTGTCTGACTTTGCTCCTCCACATAGCACATGGCCCAAGGCATGGGACACCTGTGGCCCATTTCTGCCAATCAGCCCCTTGCCTACTGCGTGCTTCCAGTGACCCCATCAGGGTCAGTTGTCATGGCTCTGTTCCATAAACCAAAGCCCCCTTAGTACCCTGGTCATGGGACATAAAGGAAGAAGGGAGAGACTGTTGGTAGAATGGGTCAAATCTGTGCTCAAAACTGCTTCTGGAAAAACATTGCAGG
Organism: Taxidea taxus jeffersonii; assembly: GCA_003697995.1. Classification (NCBI taxonomy): domain Eukaryota; kingdom Metazoa; phylum Chordata; class Mammalia; order Carnivora; family Mustelidae; genus Taxidea; species Taxidea taxus. The sequence continues at coordinate 25,946 of ML104824.1, forward strand.
GATCCTGCTCTCTCCTTCATCTTCCACATTCAAAATTCATTTATCAATTTCTTTTTTTTTAAAGATTTTATTTATTTATTTGACAGAGAGACAGAGATCACAAGTAGACAGAGAGGCAGGCAGAGGGAGAGAAAGGGAAGCAGGCTCCCTGCTGAGCAGAGAGCCTGATGTGGGGGCTCGATCCCAGGACCCTGGGGTCAGGACCTGAGCCGAAGGTAGAGGCTTTAACCCACTGAGCCACCCAAGCGCCCCCATTTATCAATTTCTTTACCATCCATCCAACCACTCATCCACCTATCTGTCCATCCTCCCATCCCCTCATTTATCCACTCACCTATCCTTCCCACCACTTATCTGTTAATATTTCTACGTATCTATTCATCTATACATCTACAGCTACAGTGTTGAATACTTCCCTAGTGCTTCCCCCATGTCAGGCAGTGCACTTTATAGGAATTAACCCAGTTCCTGTAATCTTCACATCCCTGTGATGTATTATTTTTATCTCCACTTTACAGATGAGGAAATTAGACACAAAGAGGTTAGGTAATTTGCCCAAGATCACACAACTTACACCTGTCTACCTTCCTTCATGTTTACATCCCTTCTCTTTCCTTGAAGGGGGACTCATGTCACTGATCACAGAGTTTGCTGCTTCTATTTCTTAGTTACCTCTCAACCTGTCTCCTTCTAAGTTAGTGCAGGCTTCCTCCCCAGCTGCCTGGCCAGCTGCTGATTTGGGATGATCGCAATAGTGTTCCTACGAGTCACTCTGATTTCAACCTCCACTTCCTCTTCCTCCATATCTCACACATTTCCCCGGCACAGGTAGAGTGATCTTTGCAAACACTGTTTCTCCAGGGAGCTTTCCTGAGCACTGAGGGATGTCTGGTAGGTCTGGCCTACCCTACGACCCAGCAATCGCACTACTGGGTATTTACCCTAAACATACAAATGTAGGGATCCAAAGGAGCACATGCACCTGAATGTTTATAGCAGTAATGTCCACAATAGCCAAACTATGGAAAGAACCTAGATGTCCATCAACAGATGAATGGATAAAGAAGATGTGGTATATATATACAACGGAATACTATGCAGCCATCAAAAGAAATGAAATCTTGCCATTTGCAACAATGTGGATGGCACTAGAGGGTATTAGGCTGAGTGAAATAAGTCAACAGAGAAAGTCAATTATCATATGATCTCCCTGATATGAGGAACTTGAGAGGCAGAGTGGGGGTTTGGGGGGCTAGGGAAGGATAGAATGAAACAAGATGGGATGGGAGGGAGACAAATCATAAGAGACTCTTCATCTCACAAACAAACTGAGGTTGCTGGGGGGTGGGGGCAGGGATAGGGTGGCGGGGTTATGGACATTGGGGAGGGTATGTGCAATGGTGAGTGCTGTGAATTGTGTAAGCCTGATGATTCACAGACCTGTACCCCTGGGGCAAATAATACATTATATGTTAATAAAAAAATTTTAAAAACACCCTACATAAGATCACCTTTCTTAGGGGCACCTACCTGGGTGGCTCAGATGGTTAAGCATCTGCCTTCGGTCAGGTCATGATCTCTGAGTCCTGGGATCGAGTTCCGAGTTGGGCTCCTGGCTCAGTGGAGAGCCTGCTTCTCCCTCTGCCTTTCCCCGTGCTCATGCTTGCTCTCATTATCTATCTGTATCTTTCTCAAACGAATAAATAAAATTATAAAAAAAGATAATCTCTCTTAGACCTATTTTAAACTCTAAGATGAGTTTTAACAAACAAATATTCAACATGTATCTGTTCGTCTCTTCCAACACCAGGCACCAGGCTAGGTAGTGGGGAGGAGCAGCGAACAAGCAGACACAGTTTACCCTCATGAAACACAGTCTCCAAGGGAAGCCAGCTGTTGATCAAATGCACACAGATGTGTTCAGTGCTACACAGAAGGGTAGGTGGGGGACCCTGGGAGCCTAAGGGGCCAGGAAATGTTCCCTGAAGGATCTAAGATTTCAGCTACAACCCAGAGGGTGAGCAGGAGGCAAGTGGGCACACGGGCAGCAGGGAGAGGGTGAATGTTCTGGGTAGAAGAACCGCACAGACAAAGTTCTCAAGGAGGAGAAAGGCATGTCATTGCAACCAAAAGTAGCATGGCGAGGCCGGGACAGAGTGGTTTGGGGAGATCATTCACCAACATGGAGATAGAAAATGGGTCCAGTGTTTGACCCAATGACTTGGAGGCACCAAATGCTAGAAGATGGGATGAGGACAGATAGGGGAGCGGCTATAGATGACGAAAGGGTCAAGGAAAGAATTGTTTTATTTATACATTTATTTGCTGCCCTTATTTATTTATCTGAGCAGATCAAATATTTCCTTTCTGCTTCCAGCCATCTGCCTTTTGTCTAAGGATTGTGTAGTCCAACTCGGATGGATGGCTGGAAGTGGGGGAGAGAGAGACAGCATGTTTTCCATAGGAGGAAAGGAAAAGAGGAAGAGGCTGAAGATGCAGGAATGAGGGGAGTCCGTGGCAGGGGTGGGCGTGAGATGGGAGACCTCCATGATGCCTCCAGTCCTTGCAGGCTCCTGGGGACAGAATTGGCAGGCAAGTCTTGCCAGAGAGGTGAGCTGTGCCAATTATTCAATGGCCTGCAATTATGAAACACTGGCATGATAGCTGGTACCTGCCAAGGAGGCTCAGGGGAGGCTATAATTCAAATATGAGATAGATTAGTTGAGCTCTTTGATGAGAATCTGATTGACCTCTCCCTTCTCCCTTCATTTAGCTGAGCCCGTGGCCACCCCTTAAGTCTCCTTTTAGGAAAATTGATTTCAGTTGCAGTTGATGGGCAGAGCCTGCGAGCACGAGCTGGAGCAGGGTGCGGGGGTGGGATGGCGGGTGGGGGGTGCTCTGTTCCCTGCAGGAGAAAGTCTTCCCACTTCTTCCACCTGCTCCTGACTGCTAACCCCAAGGACAGCTTTTGGGGATGTTGTTGTCCTTCAAACAGAGGGAGGAGAACCAGATACCCAACACTTCTGTTCCTGTTAAAGAACAGCTCTGCCAGCTTCGGTATATTACATTGTGGATGACTGTATGCTCCTGACACATTTTTATGTAGATGCTCTTAACATGTTAGACTCTGAATTCTTTTTCCAAAGGGAAAGCCAGTAGCTTCTCTATATCTCATAGCCCTTTGTTGATCTACCTTTATAAAACTTATCATATGATACTGATTTCTCTTCTTTTCATGTTTATCATCCCCAGTATTCTAAAAATTTGCCAAGAGCATAATTTTTTCCAAGATGAAATTCTTGACTCCTCCCTTCACTTTATTTCCATATCCCATCAGCCACCACGTGCTGTGAATTTTATCCTTTCTAATTAGTGTTCTTATGCCAAGGTAACACACAGTGTCTTTGATCCAGGCTAACAGAAAAAATTTGGCCAGAATCAGAACTGGGACTAGGACAAAGTGAGTAAAGCACTCAGCTCAGATGCAAAAATTTTTAGAGAATCCCCCGTGCAAAAACCATTCAGTCATCAAGATAAATAATATTTTAATGCACTTTTAAAAAATCAAAACCAGGGGCGCCTGGGTGGCTCAGTGGGTTAAAGCCTCTGTCTTCGGCTCAGGTGATGATCTCAGGGTCTTGGGATCAAGTCCTGCATTGGGCTCTCTGCTCAGCAGGGAACCTGCTTCCCCCTCTCTCCCTGCCTGCCTCTCTGCCTACTTGTGATCTCTGTCTGTCAAATAAATAAATGAAATCTTAAAAAAAAATCGGCGCCAAAAAAATCCATTATGAACAAATGCCAAAATTTTAGATAAAGAAGTGCCTTGCTGAGCCATATTAGAGCCTGAGGTAAAAGGAAAACTCAACACCAATCCTATCTTTATTTAAAATTTTGTGTTAAGGGACACACCTGGGTGGCTCAGTTGGTTAAGCGGCTGCCTTCAGCTCAGGTCATGATCCTGGGGTCCTGGGATAGAGTCCCGCATCGGGCTCCTTGCTCAGCGGGGAGCCTGCTTCTCCCTCTACCTCTGCCTGCCACTCTGCCTACTTGTGCTCTCTGTCTGTCAAATAAATAAATAAAATCTTTAAAAAAAATTTTTTTGTGTTAAAATGTGATCTTGATGACTGAGGCTTTGGTGGCCCCTGAAATTTTGTACCCAAGACAAATACCTTAACTGCCTGACCTTAGCCCTGTCCCTGGCTGGGTACTCCTAGATTTTTTAGGACAGTATCCCCGACTTGCTTTTAAGTTTAGCAAATGCTGACAGTAAGCTGTCTTCTGTCTAGGACACCATCCTTGCCCCCTTTCAGTCTTCTCTTTTATAGAATGCTTGAGTCATACTAAATCATCAGGAGGTCCCAAGTAGTCTTTGTCTCTTCATACTTCTCTCTGGTGTATATGTTAAGCCTGCTGCTTGAGGTGCCCTTCCCCCACTTGATAAATTCCTAGTCAGTCATCTGACCACCGCCTTGTCTTTAAGTCTTCTTTTACATCTCCGGTTAGAACTTACTATTTACTTCCTCCTTCCACTTGTTACAGCACCAAACACTCTCCATTGCTACTATTTATTTATTGGTGTATTAGGAACAAATGATTGTTTTAAATTGGTTCCAGAATACCATTAGGGAGAGAACGATCTTTCCGTCCTCTGAGGGCACAAGCCATTTTGACTTAGATATTAAAGGCAAGGTGACTTCATAACGTCGGAGGATTTGGGGCTAGACCTGTTTTCATTTCCCAGTGGACTGTGAGTTCCCTGAAGACAGGGACCATGTCTTTTTCATCCTCTAGCAGGCATGTGGGGACATTTCAGTAACATTTGACTAGAACGTGGACTCAGTGTACTAACACTGCTTTCATCAACCCCGTCTTACTGGTTGGTGGTGGTAGATGTCCATCAGTGGAACAAAAGAAACAAAACATTGCTATTAAGAGCTATTCAGAGGTGCCTGGGTGGCTCAGTTTGATTAAGCCTCTGCCTTTGGCTCAGGTCATGATCCTGGAGTCCTGGGATTGAGCCCCGTGGCCGGCTCCCTGCTTAGTCTACTTCTCCTTCTGCCCCTCACGCCGCTTTTACTCTCTCAAATAAATAAATAAAATATTTTTTTTTTAAGAGAGCTGTTCAAAAAACAAATTCTTTTTTTTTAAGATTTTTTAAAAATTTATTTGAGAGGAGAGAGTGAGAGTGAGCAGGGGGAGGGGCAGAGGAAAAGGGAGAAGCAGACTCCCCTGCTGAGCAGGGACCCCAACTCAAGGCTCCCATCCCAGGACCTAAGGCTCATGACCTGAGCAGAAGGCAGATGCTTAACAGGAAGGAAGCTGGTTAAAGAGAAGCTATCAATCTCTGCTAGTTCTCCCCAGATGGAGGAAGAGTTCATTTGAGGTGAAAGGCTTTGAGGACATAGGAAAATAATTACCACACTGCTTTCAGTGGAATTCTTAAAACCAAAACCTATTCTTTGAAGGAAAAAGGGTTAGCAGCTGACTATTCTCTTTCTCTCTGAGAAGCCACTGGAAAGAAAGGAAGAAAGGAAGGAAAATAAAGTCAATTGACTGGATCAAATCTCCTTGTAAACATACTAATGATATGCCTCCTGAAAAGGAAACAAATGAATACTTACTAATGAGAGAGCACTTTTCTAGGAAAAGCTTTTTAGTGGGATGTACCTGGTCAGTCTAGGATGGCTTATGAAAAATGCACCTGGAATCTAAGGCTTTATGGGGCATAGTTCCCTGGAAAACCACATGTAAACTATGTAACCATGTGAGTATAAAACTGAGATGTTTTATGACCCAAGTTGTTCTTTTGCTTTGGTGATGGCAACACAAATGACTTAGAGATCTCATATGTTAAATCTGGACTAGAACAAATTCTAATGTAGCAAGAAAGGACCCAGAGAGCTGCTTTCACGGGCCAGAGTCTCCAGCATTCACCTGTCCCTCACAATTACCTGTATTTTTAAAAAGATTTTTAAATCTTTAAAAAAAAATCTGTATTCATCTGAATCAGAGAGATACAGAGAGAAAGTATGAGCAGGGAGAGAGGCAGAGGGAAAGGGAGAAGCAAACTCCCCGCTGATCCAGGATCCTGGAATCATGACCTGAGAGCCGAAGGCAGACGCTTAACTGTCTGAGTCACCCGGGTGCCCCAAATAACCTGTATTCTTGAAATTATTAGTAACTCTTGTTACTACGCAAGATCTCTATCTCCTCTGAGTTTGATTTGACAACCTGACCCTTTGTATTATCTTGAAAATCCAAGTCTTTTTTTTTTTTAAAGATTTTATTTATTTATTAGTTAGAGAGAGAGAGCGAGAGCCAGCACAGGCAGACATAGAGGCAGGCAGAGGCAGAGGGAGAAGCAGGCTCCCCGCCGAGCAAGGAGCCCAATGAGGGACTCGATCCCAGGACGCTGGGATCATGACCCAAGCCGAAGGCAGCCGCTTAACCAACTGAGCCACCCAGGCGTCCCTGAAAATCTAAGTCTTATACACAGTTTGTACTTTCTTTATTTCCCTTAGTTTTTTAAAAATCTTGCTTTAGGTGAGACATTTATAAAGTCCTCCTGCCTGATACATACTAAGGCACTCAGTAGCTCTTAGTTTGTCTTCCTTCTTGTTCTTCAGTCATGTAGGCTTATCTCAGTTGTACTATGGAAAACAGGAGAAAAAGAGGGTCCCGTGTGGTAGTGACATTGGGATAGAATTGAAAGATTTCACAAATATGAATGCTTAAGATGAAGGACCTGTTGAATATTTATACAGCCTTCCTTTCCCTTTTGGAGACTTTTCTCCATCAGGAGCTCTTCTCTGCTTGTTCCTTAAGAAGTCCCAAAAAGAGGGGTGCCTGGGTGGCTCAGTGGGTTAAGCCTCTGCCTTCGGCTCAGGTCATGATCTCAGGGTCCTGGGATCGAGTCCCACATTGGGCTCTCTGCTGGCAGGGAGCCTGCTTCCCTCTCTCTCTCTGTCTGCCTCTGCCTACTTGTGATCTCTCTCTGTCAAATAAATAAATATAATCTTAAAAAAAAAAAAAGTCCCAAAAAGAAGCCCAGGGCACACTCATGGTAAGGCTGTAAGAGTCATGGGTGAAAGGTCAGTGCTCACTCAGGCAGGTGCCTTTCCTCATTTAATGCTTCTCAGTGTTGAGCACAACTCTCAGGTCTGCTGCAAGCTCAGGCACCTGATTTGTTAGTGCTTTATAGCTGATTTGTTAGACAGAATCCATCTATTAGGGACAGACTCACATTAACTAATCTCACAGAGGCTAAAGTAGACAAAAGCAAGCATGCATGTATTTATTTATATGAAAAATAAAGGGAACAGGGGACATCCTTGTCCTCTGGCTGGCACATTCTTTATAAGCAGTCTATTTGGAAACCTAGAGTCAGAAGGTCACTTGGTGAGTAGACATTCATCCCAAAAAACCTACTTAGTGCCTACTAGGGGTACCAGAAACCTTTGGGAACAGAGGTTGCAGCTGTCAACAACACTTACAATTCCCTCCTCAAGGAGGGGGCACATTCCTAAGGAAGATGAGCCAAGGGACAAGTAAACAATAGTTAAACCTATCTCCAGCTAGAGATTAGTCCTATAAAGAAAATAAAACAAGATGAGGAGATAGAGTATAGTGGGTGACAAAGGGAAGGCATGTTATTTGGGAAAGTATGACAAGAAAAAGCCAGCCGCATAAGCTGGGGCTGGGGAATTAGCAGGTGCAAAGGTCCTGACACAGACAGAGTTGGCAAGTTTGTGGGACAGAGGGAAGCCCAGTATGGCTACCAGAAAGTGAGTGAGGCAGAGTGGTGGGTGACACAGCAGAGAAGGCAAGTGGAGGTCAGTTCTCACAGGGCTTTGAGGGCTGTGATTAGGAACTAGGGCACTGTTCTACATGCAGTTCAAAGCAACTGGATGATTTCCAGTGACTTTATAAACAACTGTATGGCAGCTGGGTGGACAACAGATGGGAGGGCAGAGAGGAAACAGGGAGACCTGTTAGGAGACCAGAGCAGTGGTCCCAATGGGAGATGATGGGATTTGGGGAAAGAGCCAAGCAAAGACAGAAAAGATTCAAAAAAACATTTTGGGGGTGCTGCTGATGGGGCTAGTAGATGTATAGGAAAGGAAAGAATCAAGTATGCCTCTTAGGTTTGGATAGTCAGGAAAGGGGAATTAATGATGCATGTTTTGAATAGGGGAGATACCTGGCTGTGTAAGCCTGTTGAATCCTTCTTTATTCCTGCCTCCAGGACCAGAGAGATGAGTCAAGACTGTCCTTCTCCTGGCATAGTGGGGACAAAGAGGAGCTGTCAGTGCTGCCTTTTGATCCTCGTTTGCTGTGCATCCATCCATTCAATTCATTCAGCCAGTCCTTACTAAACATTCCTGTATGGCTAACACTGTTATAGGTCTTGGGACTAAAGCAGCAGAGAAATAACACTGTCGAATATGAAGAGTGTATTGGGAGAGTTTGTGCTCTGTGGAAGAGAGCCATTCCCCATCCCTCCCTATCCTTTCCCTTCCTTACAGCCTCCCCCTTCTGTAAATCTTCTATAAAGTTTTCTTTGGGTCATCCCTCCACCAATCCACCCTCCCTTCCAGCCCTCCCACCTCCATCCTCTCTCCACACTGGTTAGAGTCTCAGCAGCCTTACGCAGTCAGCTCCCCCAAGAACCATCTGTGGCTCTTCCCCTACCTCCAGCCATGGACAGTCAGCTCTCATGAGTCTTCTCCATCTAACCCGGCAAAACAAAGGCTGATCATCGTGCACATGGGGGTGAGGCTGGGTCTTCTTCCGACATAATCTAGGAGATGAGCTGAGGGACCGCAGGAAGCATCTGAAATCACTAGGAGTCCCTGAAACCATGGGAATCCTAAAATACCTTGACCTCTGTGTCTTAAAAAGCCTGTCTCTCTCATTATCTCCTCAGAGCAGTGATCCGTACTGACCAGACCTCAGCTCATTTGTAGAATGGGCCCCTCCTAGACACTTGTTCCTGCCTGCTTCTTATTCTGAGTAAGAACAATTCACTTTATATTTGCATAACATTTTGCAAGTTAAAACATGCTTTACCTATTTGATGAGACCTCACGTCATCTTTAAACAACTGAGGGCAAGCAGACGGTGCGGATATCGACGTGTCTGCTGAACATGTGAGTGGCTTGTCTGAAGCCACAGGCCTTTCAGTCTGGTGGTATTTTTACTGTGGTCACATTACCCTTTCACTCAAAGCTTTAAAAAGAGCATGTTCTGGGGCGCCTGGGTGGCTCAGTGGATTAAGCCGCTGCCTTCGGCTCAGGTCATGATCTCAGGGTCCTGGGATCGAGCCCCGAATCAGGCTCACTGCTCTGCGGGGAGCCTGCTTCCTCCTCTCTCTCTGCCTGCCTCTCTGCCTACTTGTGATCTCTGTCTGTCAAATAAATAAAATCTTTAAAAAAAAGAAAAGAGCATGTTCTTTAGTAAAGCCCATATCTCTATTAATATATATATGAGCTATATCTAAATATGGAAAATGCCCATAATCTGAATGTATGTTGCCCATGTTTGCCTTTCTCAAAGATATATTCCTGGAAACTATCTGATAAAGAGGATTCAAGTTTCCCATAGAAAAATGTAATTTCTGAGAGTTATGTTGCCAATGACTTGGTATCAACTGAATCACAGATTAGAATCAGAGTTTGGTGGAAAACCAGTGTTCTATCAAGTAGAAACTTCTAAAGCAATCTGATTCACCACTTAAAATGATAAATAATAGAATTTTAGAGCTAGAAGGGACTGTGAGGTCATCTAAGGAAGTTCATTTATTTTACAGATAAGGACCCTGAGACCCATAGAGACAAAACGAATCCCACAAGTTTATGTATATAGTTAAGTCAGGGAAGGCATTGAGACCACAAGGAAGCTTCTGGTTCTTGCCTGGTGCTCTTTCCACCACTTCACTTGTCTCCATTTTAAAGGTCTTAATTCTATTCACACTGATCATTTGAAGAATCCCAGTGTGGGGGTGCCGAAGGGGGAGGTTCTTGTTTCAGTTCCCAGTTCTTTTTGTTAAATTTTTTTTAAAGATTTATTTATTTGAGAGAGAGCAAGCGAGCAGGTGGTGCATCTGAGCATGGGAAGGGGCAGAGGGAGAGAATATCCAAGCAGACTCTGAGCTGAATGAGGAGCCTGAAGTGGGGCAGTTCTTGGAACCCATGAGATCAGTACCTGAGTCAAACCCAGGACTGCAATGCTTTAACTGACTGAGACACTCAGGCACCCCCATTTTTCAAATCTTGAGATAGAAATTACATAAAGGTTTTAAGCAAATGGTCTGGTGAATTTTGACAAATGTACACATTTTTTTTAAAAGATTTTATTTATTTATTTGTTAGAGAGAGAGAGAGAGCAAGCACAGGCACACAGAGGCAGGCAGAGGCAGAGGGAGAAGCAGGCTCCCTGCTGAGCAAGGAGCCCGATGTGGAACTCGATCCCAGGACGCTGGGATCATGACCTGAGCCGAAGGCAGCCGCTTAACCAACTGAGCCACCCAGGCGTCCCAAATGTACACATTTTAAGCGAGATTTCTAGGAGTTGAATAGAGTAGATATATAATACTATGAGAGTTCCCATTTCTCCACAACCTCATCAACACCTGTACACTCAGTCTTTTAAATTTTAACCATCCTAGGGATATATAGAGCTATCTCATTACAGTTTTAATTTATATTTCCCTAATGATTAATGATGTCATCCATCTTATTGTGACCAATATACTATCATGTGTACATAGAATAATTTATAAATTCAACCAAGTGAATAAATAAGCTAAAGAATGACTTTTTTTAAGTTTCCTTAGAATTGAGAGCTTCCACAGGAAAATTTGGACATTCTGGTTTTCTTTTCATGAACTCTCCAGGGAAGATTCAGCTGATGATTTCTTTTCTGTCAACAAATTATTTGTAGCAAGCAGATATATTCAGAAGTATGCCATTAGTGATTCTTTCTAAAGTAGTTGTCCCGGCAGTTAAATATTTGATGATGATTTCAGTAAGGACATTAGCTATAAAAATTTAAGAGGGCATCAGTGGAGTATAGGGAAATTGTGACCATCGAAGTAATAGAGAATTAGATTTTGATCCTGGATCAAGTTTCAGTTTTCTCACCTTAAAATGAAGATAAGTATACCTACTGTGATCGTTTTCTATGGATGCCCTAACAAATCAACAACTGTGGTGGCTTAAAATGAATTTACATTTCTGGAGGTCAGAAGTCCAAAATGGGTCTCCCTGAGTTAAAATCAAGATGGCAGCAGGGCTGCATTCCAGCTTCTAGAAGCTGCCCGAGTTCCTTGGCAGGTGGCCCCCTTCATTTTCATTCATGGCTTAACAGGTGTTTTCTCAGGTGGGGGTCCTGGGAGCACAACTGGCCACAATAAGAGCAACCAAATAGCATTTCTCTGGCGTAAGCCCCAGCCTGCGGAATTACAGGGCCTCCAGACCTGACCCCCATCCCCACAGGGGCCTTTCGGTTCCAGTGGAGCCACTCACACGCCAGCCCTGCAGCAGAGCACGTTTCTAACTGCTGCTCCCCAGCAGGGGACCGCGCCTGTGCTCCCCCGCAGCCGGCACCTCCCTCCTTCCTCTGCTGATGTGCTGTCCGCCTCTGCGAAGCCTGCGACATCAGGACCAAGCCCTGAGCTGCGCCTTGGTCAGACCCACGCACGCCTAACCTTCTGGAGGTCTCCACGTCTGTTATCTGTTGGGGGGGTGGGGGGCAGGATGGGGCTTGCTCTGTCACTGCTGTTGCCCACATGCCAGTTCTGCAGGATTGTGGGGCTCACCCAAGCCACTGAAGTCACGGAAGCCGTACCTCCCTGCTGTCCGCTCGCCCATCCCTCTGACCACAAGGCACAGGTCTCCAGAGTCCCATTCTTCCCCCCCCCTGCAATCGCCACCCCGGCTGTACGTGCGCGTGTCTATTACAACAACCTTCCCATAGATGGCAGTCTAGAGCCTTGAGGAAAGGATTTTTTTTTATCTCGTTGACACATACTAGTTTCAGGTGTACAACATAGTGATTCAACTTCTCTATATATTTCCCTACGCTTATGAGTGTAGCTACCATCTGTCCCCATACGATGTTGTTACAATATCATTGACTAGGGTTGCCTTTTCTAATTCACAAAAAGTACCAGAGGGACTAGCAGCAGTGTCCTGGCCAGGGAAGGATCTTCACAGTGTAGTGTTCACTCTAGAAACATGTGAGACAGATGCAGCCCTGCGGCTCCTGTGCTTTCAAGTCCTGATATCAGCCCAAAGGATCCAGAGAGCAAGTGCTAGGGTCAAAAAGCATGAAGGTGCCCAGCAAGTACTTCCACCCAGGCTAAAGGAGAGGATTGCCCCTGCTGTGCCGCCCAAGTGCCCCCAACCCTTCTCTGTCCCTGGAGAAGAGGGCCTCTGGCTGGAATGCAGGCGGGAGGACAACTAGCAAGCACTCTGGCTTTCTGCCCTGCTCCCAGCTGCTGGAGGTGCTACCTCTCGGATGTATGGGGGTCAGGGATTGGTTTCCTGTGCCCAAGGGAGCAGAAGTTTCTCCTTTTCTGCTCCGTGACTCCCTAAGGCATTGCAACCTGGGGCGTGAGGGGGAGGGCAGGCTGTGTGGTCCTTAGCGAGTGACATTCAGGGGTCCCTCAAGTGGCCTGGAATGTGTCAGAGTGAAACCAGAAGCACCAGAAAGCTCAGGCTGCCTATTTGGATAGAATGAGTCACACAGAGCAGAGGCTGTGAAATATTAAACAGTTCAGCCCAAAGCAGTCTGATAGTTTAAATGCCAGTCACTGCCCCAGGAAGCAGCGCTGCAGGGGTAGGGGCAGGAAGTCACAGACACTGAGGCTTGGGTGACCCAAGCAAAGGAGAGTGTCACCACAGAGATAACAAGTTGTCAGTCACCAGTTAGGTCATTTAGTGGTTGCGTGGGTCGTTAGAACAGGTGACACCAGAGGAAGATGATTTCTGCGAAGGACCTAGTCTGTGTGGGGAATAAGCTGGTTCCTGACTGATAAAGACATTAATGATGAAGTTAATGGTGAATTTAGTGATGAACCGGCTATGAGTGGCAACTCAGCAAACATCAGCAAAGAGATTCCTACAATGGGAAAACGCTCCAGACCCTCTTTCTCCTCCTTCCCCAAACTAGGAGCAGATGGAGTCCCTACACACAGTACGCATGCGTGCTGATGCTCGATGAAAGCCGGGTTATACGAGATTCCTCAGTCGTCTTACATCTTATACATTGTCCTTAGGGAGCAGTTTTAGGAAGATGCCTGTACTCTCGATTTCCTAGCTTTTTCTCTGAGAAGTCTCAGCTAGTCCATCGCTTTCCAACAACTGCTTTCTGAAAAGATTAACGGCTATAACACTGACATAAATAAAAATAATGGTAATAATGATATAATAATGTCATTTGACTAACATCTGTGCCTTAAAATCTTTTCTATACATTATCCCATCTGTCCGTATTAGGGTGCTGTGGAGAAAAACAAATAAAAGTTTTGGCACAGTACTTTGTAAATAATTAAATACCAATCATTCATCCCACTAGTATCCTTTAAAAAAAAACAAAAACAATACTTTTTGCATTAAAAAAAATGAAATACTTAGGGTTAAATTAAACAAAGTATGTGTAAGAGTTATACTCTGAAAATTACAATATTGCTAAGATAAACTGATCAAACTGAAATAAATGAAGATGCCATATTCATGCAGTGCAACACTCATTAATGTTGACATATCATTTCTCTACAAGTTATCAAGAGTTTCAACAGAATCCCAATCAAAAATCTACAAACTGATTCCAAAAGTGATATGGAACTACACAGAATCTAGAATAACGAGAATGAATTTGGAAAAAAAAAAAAAGTTGAAGAACACAGACGTGATTTGAAGCTGTAATATCAGTTATTGCAGTTATCAGGATAGAATCACAATTACCATATATGCATTCATCCCGGTAGCACTGTGAGGGAAAGTAGCCTTAAGCAATTGTGAGGGCTTTCACCATAAATAAGCCACCATATGCCACCATATACTATAGTATCAGTTCTCCCTTTAAATTGTCCTTCTGGGGGCACCTGGGTGGCTCAGTGGGTTAAGCCTCTGCCTTCAGCTCAGGTCATGATCTCAGGGTCCTGGGATCGAGTCCCGCATTGGGCTCTCTGTTCCGCAGGGAGCCTGCTTCCTCCTCTCTCTCTCTCTCTTTGCCTGCCTCTCTGTCAAATAAATAAAAAAATCTTTTAAAAAAATTAAAAAAAATGTTTTAAATGTCCTTCTGTCTTTAAAAAAGACAGCAGCGCAAAACTGAAAGGAGCAGAGCAAAGGCTTCAAATCAAGTGGATAGAAAGGGCTTCCACAGGCTCCCTAGGCAGGAACAGAAGAGCATGAACAGAACAGAGAGCATGAGATTGACATTTAATTGCACCAACTCCTTCACAGAGTCATTTTATGACAGTGGTCTTTTTCTTGACCTTTTAGCCAATATACAGAGTCCTGCTTCTCCCATCCACCCCACCTCATGCCATCTGAACCTCAGGCAGGAAACTAACTGCCCAGGAGATTTTTTTTCCTCTTACCCTTTTAACAACTGTGTAATTAGCACATAATCTAAAAGATTAAGAACCACCTACATTTTTATTTACTTGTTTTCCAGATACAGTAATTAATTCCAGGTACAGTAATTAATTTTTGTTGCTTGTCTTCTGGCTGTGAGGTCCTACTACCTTACTTCAAAGTCACACATTTGCAGTTAATGGTGCCTCCCTCTCTTCAAACAAGTAAAAGTAGTTTGTACTTTTAGTCATTTTTACTTTTTTGGCTTATTTGATATTGCCTAAAAACCACTGATGGTTATGTAATAATGGGCAAGTTCCCTTACCCCAAGGAAGGTCACATCCATAGATACGAAACAGACTGAGGCTTGAGGATGAGAAGGGAGAAAGGGTTCCCCCAACTGTGAACTCCAAGATGCATACGTCAGGGTAAAGAAGATTCCTTAGGACATTCTGGGGCTGCAGTCAGTAACCCTCTGTGGGCCCAGCTACCCTGGCTGTGATGCGATGTCTCTGGGGGGAAATGTGTGCATTTACACCTGAAGAGCTATGCCATTAAAAGACTCTGGTGTTGGCCTAGAGCAACCAGAGTGAGCCCAGGGACAGATACTTCTTTTTCTGAGTGACTGAGGACCCAGAGGCATGATGGTAGACCAGCAATTATGAGCCCATCAGTGGTTCAGCTCAACAAAACATTTTACTCGGATGGCCAGAGATGGTATCAGATGTTGGGATCAATGATTTCAGTGGTGAAATCAGCCTCATCACCACAGATGATCCGATAGCGGATGGAAAAAGGGTAGCAGATGACTGTCTGGCCCATTTGTAGGGATCATTTTTACCTCAGACAGAAAGCTTCGAAAATATTCGGCGTGATAGCTTAAGGGATATTATCAGTATTTGTTTGGTTTTTTTAATCAGTGGGTTTGTAAATCGTACCAAAAACAATTGTGTATTTATAAGAAAATCAATTAAAATGGTTGTGTATTTATAAGAAAACCAATTAAAATGTTGGTTGACTGTTGGAAGAGTCTGTGTGAGAGGATTTATTTTTTTTTTTTAAGATTTTATTTATTTATTTGAGAGAGAGAGATCACAAGTAGGCGGAGAGAGAGAGAGTGGAAGCAGGCTCCCTGCTGAGCAGAGAGCCCCATGTGGGGCTCGATCCCAGGACCCTGAGATCATGACCTGAGCCAAAGGCAGAGGCTTAACCCACTGAACCACCCAGGTGCCCCTGTGTGAGAATATTTAAATGTTGGAAACATTTGGGGCGCCTGGCTGGCTCAGCCGGTTGGGCTTCCGACTCTTGGTTTCAGCTCAGGTCATGATCTCAGAGTTGTGGGGTCAAGCCCTGCATCCCACTCACCTTGGAATCTGCTTGTCTCTCTCCCTTTGCTCCTCTCCTGATCATGTTTGTGCATGTTCTCTCTCAAATAAACACATACATAAATCTTTAAAAATAAATAAATAAATGTTGGAAGCATTTGGGGCACCTGGCTGGCTCAGTCAGTAGAGCATGACACTCTTGACCTCGGGGCTATGAGTTCAAGCCTCACGTTGGGTATAGAGATTACTTAAAAATAGAATGTTAGGGACGCCTGGGTGGCTCAGTTGGTTAAGCAGCTGCCTTCGGCTCAGGTCATGATCCCAGCGTCCTGGGATCGAGTTCCACATCGGGCTCCTTGCTCGGCAGGGAGCCTGCTTCTCCCTCCGCCTCTGCCTGCCACTCTGTCTGCCTGTGCTCTCTCTCTCTCTCTCTCTAATAAATAAATAAAATCTTAAAAAAAAAAAAATAGAATGTTAAAAATAAATAAGTAAATAAATGTTGGAAACATTTGTGAGTGGCGTTAAGGGAGCATCTGGGAAGTACATAAGATGACTGGCTTCAGAGGCCCAGGCACAATATAGGTCACCACCAGGTAATGTTCTAGTTAACAGCCCAGATCAGTGTATCCTGACAGAGCCTTAAATTTCAATTCCAACAGTCTGTCCCCATTTAGAGCCAGCTGCACTTCCATTCATTGCTGTGGTAAGTATCTGTCTCAGCTGTTGGTCTGGAAATAAAGCCCTCAGTAAAGGTCCTGATATGGGAAACAAAGGCAGAAGAAAAATTATTAAATTTCCTTACTACTTATAGCCCAGTGCTAAGTCCTTGAAATAGGCAGAGTGACCTTCCTCTAGGGACTCAGAGCTGCCTCAACTTTGCTGAGGGCAAAGGCAATCTTAGCCAGACCCTCCAGGATCCTGTAAATCTACTTTAACATATAGAAATTCCTTTGGAAGCTCCCTTTTTCTTTATCTCCCTCACCCTCAAGAGACATGTTAGGAATCGTCCTCCTCTGTCCTCCTCCAAGCATGATAGACATCTGTAGGGTCTCAGGACCACTTGTTTACTAAACAGTAATAAATTACCTTTCCTAACAATAGCTACGCCCCTCGGGGTCCTTGGAACCTTGTTTCCAAAATACCTTGGAAATTTGTTCTGTCCCTAACCCCCTCCCAACCTGAAAGTATGCAATGGGCCACTTCTCATGACCCAGGGCAGCTCTTTCTGCCCACAGGTCCTGTCCCTATGCTTTAATAAAACCATCTTTTTGTACCAAAGATGTCTCAAGAATTCTTTCTTGGTCACTGGCTTTGTTTTTCTTTCTTTCTTTCTTTTTTAAGTGCCATGAGAGGAAGAGAGAGATTATTGGGCTTTTTTTTTTTTTTTTAAAGATTTTATTTATTTATTTGACAGAGAGAGATCACAGGTAGACAGAGAGGCAGCAGAGAGAGAGGAGGAAGCAGGCTCCCCACTGAGCAGAGAGCCCGATGTGGGACTCCATCCCAGGACACTGGGATCATGACCTGAGCTGAAGGCAGCCACTTAACCAACTGAGCCACCCAGGCGTCCCCCATTGACAAATTCTTAAGGGAGGCAGAATATAATGTTCCTCCTGGAGACTCCCAACTACCTTAATGTTAATGTCTTGCTAGAGGGAAAGACAATAATTTGACAATAGCCAGGCCTTCAGTATCCTGTGAGTCTTCTTTAGCATATGAAACTCCTTTTGAAACTTCCCTTATCTTTACCTCCCCCAGCCCCAAAGGATATAATCAGTTGCTCCTCACAGTCCTGGACAGCCACTCTTTCTGCCCACAGGTCCTGTCTCCATGCTTAAATAAAACCACCTTTTTGGGGGCACCTGGGTGGCTCAGTGGGTTAAAGCCTCTGCCTTCGGCTCAGGTCATGATCCCAGGGTTGTGGGATCGAGCCCCATATCAGGCTCTCTGCTCCACAGAGGAGCCTGCTTCCTCCTCTCTCTCTCTCTCTCTCTGCCTGCCTCTCTGCCTACTTGTGATATCTGTCAAATAAATAAATAAAATCTTTAAAAAAAAACAAAACACCTTTTTGCATCATAGGTATTTCAAGAATTCTTTCTTGGCTGTTGGCTCTGGACCCCAACACTACTCCAAAAAAACCATATCGGAGATGATGAGAAATTACCTGTTTTGCAGCTGAAGCCAATAGGAGTTGCCGTTGGGTTGGACTGGATTTGGTGATGGAATCTGAGAGAAAAGAGTGTAGAATAATTCTACAGTATTTGGCCTGAGCAACTGGGTAAATACAGATGCTTTTTACAGAAACGGGTAAGACTTGAGGAGGAGCAGGCTATGAAGGGAAAGTTATGAGTTAGTTATTGATAGGCTAAGCTTGAGACAACTGTTAGATGACACTGGAGATGTCAAATGGGCAGCTAGATATGGAGGCTGGGGCTGAGGGAGAGGTCAGGGATGAGATATTAATTTGGCAATCCTACTATATAGATGGTATCCCAAGCCACTGGGCTGCACGTAGGGAGTGCGCTTAGCTGGAGATGTCCATGGCCCAGCACTCCCCAGTGAGGAATCATGAAGGTGAGGGGGAGTCAGACAAGACTAAGAGGCCAGAGAGGTCAGAGCCAAGTCAGGAGAGGGCAATCCAAAAGCCAGAGGGTTTCAGTAAGAAGTAGAGCCTGACCAACCCTGGCAATTACAATCAAGAGGTCAAGATCGATGAGGACTGTGAGTCAATGGAAATTGGATTTGGCAACATGAGGGAAAAGAGTTTTTCAGGGTACAGAGTGGGAATAAAACCTGATGGGAAGGAAAATGGGAGGAGAGAAAGTAGAGACAGTGAGGATAATCAACTCTTGAATTTTCCTCTGACTAGAAGCAGAGAAAGCAGACAAACTGGAGATGATCTGGGACCGAGGGTAGACTTTTTTTTTTTTTTTAAGTGGGAGATATTGTAGCATGTTTGTTTGCTGATAGAAATGATTCAGTAGGACAGAAAAAAAGTGACGATGCAAGAGTCCAGATGAATCCCAAAACAAATAACCCAGTTACTCAAAGCTTTTGGATTCCAGGAGGTATGTGCCCTTCCTTCCTCATCTGCTTCATTAATACCTGGGGTGTAAATTGGTAAGAGTCCCAGATCCAGAGAAGATAGATGACAACAGTAGGTAATACATGTACTTGGTTGTTCAAATTTCTCTTGTAAATTATTACCTCATTATGTCTTGACACTTAACAACGGGATTTTACATTTATGTTTATATTCTTCAATCTATTTTTTAAAAAAAATCTCTCGAGAAAAAGTGAACTGGACCATTGTGGGGTGGATAACGCAGGTTTCATTAGCGACACCTAGTGGCAGTACATAGCACTAGCTGAAAAGAATTGAATTTCTACCGTCTGTTTTCCCTTTTTTGCTACCTCAGGGTAGTAGTAGTAACTGAGACTGTCCGTTTGTTTTAACTAAACATCTCTAAAGTTTCTTGAAGTGATCCAAGGAGAGAAGTCTCCAGAAAAAGGAAAAATCTACTTGCTTGGTGGATAGGATGGGGGTCTAGAGTCATAATTTAATTTGAGTAACAAGGAGAAACTATTCATCTTCTCAGCTCAAATGCTCTGAGTAATTTGGAGGGTTGGGTTCTCGCTTGACCTGAATTTTTTGAGGAGTGGTTTGGGCTGTTACATATAATTCTTTTGCTAAATAAACTGAAGGGAGGGTTGGAATAGATTCCGGCCAATAGAAAGTCTCACCTTACGACTTTGAACTATGGTGTAAGGGCAGTCACCTGTCTTCGTGTCCAATGAATTTTGGTTGACTTAATTTATAGCTTCTCCCAAGACCCCTTAAGGAGGGCTACAGTTGATTTTATTATTATTATTATTTTTTAAAGACTTATTTATTTGAGAGAACACGCACACCAGGATCAGGGCAGGGAGAGCAAGGGGAGAGTGAGAATCTTTTTTTTTTTTTTTTAAAGATTCTATTTATTTGGCAGACAGAGATCACAAGTAGGCAGAGAGGCAGGCAGAGAGAGAGGAAGAAGCAGGCTCCCCGCTGAGCAGAGAGCCCGATGCGGGGCTCGACCCCAGGACCCCGAGATCATGACCTGAGCCGAAGGCAGAGGCTTAACCCACTGAGCCACCCAGGTGCCCCGAGAGTGAGAATCTTAAGCAGGCTCCATGCTCAGGTGGGAGCTCCACTGGGGGTTCAACCCCAGGATTCTGAGATCATGACCTGAACTGAAACCAAGAGTTGATCACTTAACTGACTGAACCACTCAAGCGCACCCCCAACAGTCAATTTTAAAGGCAGCTTTAAATTTCATCTTTTTTGCCAATAGCGTGATGCTGCCAAATGTCCCAAGAATCTATAGTTCCCCAGATGCAAGAGCTCATGCAAGTTCATTAGTGTCACGGGTACATCATATTCTCAGTCTTTATTTTAAATAATGAAAAGAATAAACTGTGCAAATAGATTAAAACATCCAAAATGATAAAGGGAGAAACTCACACAGCTGAAAAAATGTTTCTACCCTGAAGTATTTACCATAGTAATATCATAAAAGATCATGACACGTATGGGAATATTACAGGGATTAGGAGAGAAATAAGATTCATTGATTGGGTTTGCAAATCAACTCATTTAATTCTGAGGCAAAACACACACACACACACACACACACACATGCACACCATGAGACAAAGTGCCCGTAACTGCAGATTTGCGGTCATTTGGTTTTCAAGGACTTTGTGAAATCAGATTTCTTCCCATCCTAGTCCAGCCTGGCATGTATTTTCATAGTATCTTTGTTCTTGAGGCTTTGAATGTGTAACAAAAAATTTGTGTTGGGCTGGAAATTATACCTTGTTTATATTCTAGAGGACGCCCCTCTGGATGTTCTGTGATTCCAGTGACCTGGAAGCCATTTTGTAACTTTGTAAATTATAGTTCACTGAGAACAATGCAGACTTAATTCCCATGTATAGTCATGCAAATTCCATCCCATCTAGCAGAGGTTCAGTTAACTTCCTTCTCCTACAGTGAAAAGGGTCAGTTTTACAGCTAGTTGTACATTCATTTCAATATTCCTGCTCGTTAAATATCTCATTTTTTCAACTTCTCTTTTAAACTGGTTGTGACCAAATTTCACGAGTAAAATAACATATTTTCACTTTATATCTGTATTTATGTCATGATTCTACTCTATTTTGAAAACATCATTTTTGAAATTATCAAATTATTTTGAAAATTATCATTTTTTTCTAAAAATTCTTATGTTACTTCTGTTTTATATTGCCTTCCTATTTTTTTTAAAGATTTTATTTATTTTACAGACAGAGATCACAAGCAGGCAGAGAGGCAGGCAGAGAGAGGAGGAAGCAGGCTCCCTGCGGAGCAGAGAGCCCGATGTGGGGCTCCATCCCAGGACCCTGGGATCATGACCTGAGCCCAAGGCAGAGGCATTAAACCACTGAGCCACGCAGGCGCCCCTGCCTTCCTATATTTTATGTAGTTTTTAAGTTGCCTCAAATTCTTTCTGAAATAAGGGCATAAATGAATAAAGAGTAAGTGTTTAACAATCAAAATTTTTGTTTGCTTAGTTTTTTTTTTTTAAGATTTTATTTATTTATTTGAGACAGAGGAGAGAGATCACAGAGGGAGAAAGAGAAACAGACTCACCGCTGAGCGGAGAGCTTGATGTGGGGCTTGATTCCAGGACCCTGAGATCATAACCTGAACTGAAGGCAGATACTTAGCAAACTGAGCCACCCAGGTGCCCCTGTTTGCTTGTTTTTTTAACAAGCGAAATGTTTAGGGGATCTGTAGAGTTATTTCTTTGATAGTCTATTTATCTGGGAACAGGAAATTCAGGGTAAATCTTTTTGTCTGATATGACTTTTTTTTATTATGGTAAAAAATATATATGTAATATACAGTTTGCTATTTTATTTTATTTTTTTTAAGATTTTTTTTCTTTATTTGACAGAGAGAGAGGAAGAGATCACAAGTAGGCAGAGAGGGAGGCAGAGAGAAAGGGAGAAGCAGGCTCCCTGCTGAGCAGAGAGCCCGATGCGGGGCTCAATCCCAGGACTCTGGGATCATGACCCGAGCTGAAGGCAGAGGCTTAACCCACTGAGCCACCCAGGCGCCCCCAGTTTGCTATTTTAATCTTCTTTTAAGGCATATGCTTTTTTAAAAGGAGGGTATGATAGTTCCTTGATAAAATACAGTTGATCCAGGGGACAGAGATGTCTTAGCCAAGCCCCAAGTTCAGAATTTGATCCCCCCTGATTGCTATTGGGATGCTCCACCAGCCCAGTTTCACAATTTGGAACAAAGGGCATTAAAACCATGATGAGGTTGGGTAGAGAGAGCCTGGGTTACCCCACTTGAGCTGGAAACCACAAATTCTTGATTTAAATAAGTTTTTGAAGACAGACTTCAGCTATGAAATTTCCTGTGATAACCATGCTTCCTGTGACAACAGTTAGTGAGGGAAACCAATCAGAGTAATCAACTTCATGCAGGAAACTTGTGTTATATGCTGACTGCTGGTTTTGTTCAAGGAAGCTGGGAAAAAATGAGGGAGGGACTAGCTTGCCATTGGCAAGTGTTCTAATCATCTGTATCACTCAAGGCAGAAAAAAATCCCTTAGTGGTTTTAGAAAAGACTGTTTTGTGATCTGTCAAAACTAAGGATGTTTTGGATTGTCTGGGGCAGACCCTTTATCATTGTCATTACCACGTCATTATTTATGAAGAAAGTGAAGTGTCGGGGCACCTGGGTGACTCAGTGGGTTAAAGCCTGTCTTCGGCTCAGGTCATGATCTCAGGGTCCTGGGATCGAGTTCCACATCGGGATCCCTGCTCAGCCGGAAGCCTGCTTCTCCCTCAGCCCTTCCCTCCTCTATTTGAGCACTTTCTCTCTCTCTCTCTCTTTTGCTTTCACTCTCTCTCAAATAAATAAAATCTTAAGAAAAAAAAAAAGAAACTGAGGTGTGAAGACCCTGAGACACAGGATGGACAAAGGATGCTACTCTCCCTTTTTTCTGTTGATAAAATACAAGACTGAACATGACCCTGAGGTCATCTGTACTGTACTGTCCTGCACCTCTGCCTGAAGGAGTATGTCTTAATTATCCAGATAGTCCAGAGCACCAGAACCCTGGGCATATGGGGCAGGTCATGCAGGGAGGGGGCTCTCCCCACTCCAGGCCACCGAATCTGCCAAAGGGGGCAGGTGACTGTTCCAAAAAGAGAAGGTGTTCTGAAGGCTTTCAATGCTTTCTTTGGGACAGAAAATGTGAACTAGAAGCACTCAGTCCTAACTCTCAGAGACAACGATGGGTGAGGTTTTTTTTTCCTTAACAGAAATAATGTTTTTAAACAACCAGTACAGTATTTTAATAGAGACATTCTTCATAGGCAAATGGCAAACATTTCAAATTTTTGAGGAACAAACTCATAGTCTGTGTTCTGGAAAGGTACGCACAGATGCTGATAATACTTCCTTTGAGAAAAATAGGTAACAGTTAGTTAGATGTCTGCCTTCCAATCAGGTCATGATCCCAGAGTCTTGGGATCCTCACATTGAGCCTCACATTGAGCTCTGAATGCTCCTGCTCAGCGGGGAGCCTGCCTCTCCTTCTCCCTCTCCCTCTGCCTGCCACTCTGCCTACTTGTGCTCTCTCTGTCAAATAAATAAATAAATAAAATTTTTAAAACAAAATTCTATCCCTAAGAAGTCATTTTAAAGATGGGAAAGTTTATGCACTAAGATGTTCTATGCATGATCATCCATATTAATGAAGAAAAATTAACATAGATTAAGTGAAAAAGGGCATTTGCTTATTCAAGAAAATACTAAAGGGTTATTAGAAATTTTTATAGTTAGGGGCACCTGGGTGGTTCAGTCGGTTGGTGGCTACCTTCAGCTCTGGTCATGATCCTGGGGTCCTGGGATGGAGCCCCATGTTGGGCTCCCTGCTCAGCAAGGAGTCTGTTTCTCCCTTTGCCTGCTGCTCGCCTGCTTGTGCTCTCTCTCTCTCTGTCAAACAAATAAATAAAATATTAAAAAAAAAATTACAGTTATATGTAATGTCATAGAAAGTGCTTATTATAAAACAAGTGAAAAGGATATAGAATTATAAATGGAATATGATTAAAATTATTTTAAGAACACTATGTATCAAAAAATAACATAAGGGAATTCAATTAAATATTAATGGCAGTTATGTTTGTTAGAAATTTAAGTGACTTTTTTTCTTTTATTTTCCTGATAAAAATGAAATGCTGTTTTTGAAATTAACATCAGGGTGCCTGCCTGGCTCAGTTGGAAGAGCGTGTGACTCTTGATATCTGGGTTGTGACTCTGAGCTCCATGTTGGGTATAGAGATTACTTAAATAAAAATAAAACTTAAAAAAAAATAAAAACTGGGACACCTGGGTGGCTCAGTTGGTTAAGCGGCTGCCTTCGGCTCAGGTCATGATCCCAGCGTCCTGGGATTGAGTCCCACATCGGGCTCCTTGCTCGGCGGGGAGCCTGCTTCTCCCTCTGCCTCTGCCTGCCTCTCTGTCTGCCTGTGCTTGCTCTCTCTCTCTAACTAATAAATAAATAAAATCTTTAAAAAAAATTAAAATTAAAAAAAATAAAAACTAAGATTTTTTCTTTTAAATATTCTATTTATTTATTTGAAAGAGTGTGTGGGAGAGAGAGGACAAGCTGGGGTGAGGGACAGAAGCAAAGGGAGAAGCAAACTCCCTGCTGTGTGGGGAGCCAGATGTGGGACTTCATCCCAGGAACCTGGGATCATGACAGGAGCTGAAGGCAGACACTTAACTGACTAAGCCACCCAGGCATCCCTAAAAACTAAGATCTTATCTTTGTTTAGCATGCCTTTCATAAGCCATACATCATACTTAGAAATGCAATGATCCTATGGAATAAGTAGGGCAGAAAGTATTAGTCCCAATTTACAGAAGGAGAAATTGAGGCTTAATGATTTTTCCAATATTACGTCTGTCCAAGAATCTGCATAATGGATGCAAGAAAAGTAAATAATGTTTTTAAATGCCTGTGAGGAGCTCCTGGGTGGCTGAGTGGGATAAGTGTGTCTTCAGCTCCGTCATGATCACAGGGTTCCTGGATTGAGTCCCTGAGTTGGGCTCTCTGCTCAGTGGAGAGCCTGCTTCTCTCTCTTCAGCTCCCCCCTGCTTGTGCACTCTCTCTCTCTCTCTCTTCAAATACTTGTCATATATGGAAACATACTTGACATGTATGGAAAGATAAAAGTCCTCAGCAGAGAGAAAGAAGCCATGTAAACCTCAGAACTAAAAAATACGTATCAGAAGTTAAAACTTCACTGGATATGCTTCATGTTAGGATGGAGAGAAGAACCATTAAACTTGGAAGTCCATCAATAGAAATTATCCACTCTAAAGAGCAGGGGAAAAGACTGAAAAAAAAATTAACAGATTCAGAAAGCTGCCAAAAGGTTGAACACAAGTTTCCTTGAAGTCCCAGAAAAAGAGGTGAAAAATGTGGCATTGACAAAAAATTTGAAGGTAAAAGCTGAAAATTTCTCAGAATTGGTCAAAGTCATATATTTAGAGATTCCATAAGCTCAGCCATCTCCAAACAGGATAAATTAACATACAACCATTCCTAGACACTCCTCAGTCAAATTGCTGTAAAAAAGAAAAAAAAAAAATCTTAAGGGCAGGTAGAGAAAAAGGACACATTACATACAGGGGGGATCGCTACAGGATTCTCATCAGAAAATCAATGCGTTTTCCCCATCAGAAGCCCAGACAGTGGAGGAACATATTTAAAGTGTTAAAAGAAGGGGAAGCCTGGGTGGCTCAGTTGGTTAAGCGGCTGCCTTTGGCTCAGGTCATGATCCCAGCGTCCTGGGATCGAGTCCCACATCGGGCTCCTTGCTCAGCAGGGAGCCTGCTTCTCCCTCTGTCTCTGCCTACCACTCTGTCTGCCTGTGCTTGCTCTCTCTCTCTCTAAAGTGTTAAAAGAATTGTCAACCAGAATTTTATAGCCTGAAAAAATTACCTTCCACAATGCAGGTGAAATAAAAGACATTCTCGAAGAAGGAAAACTAATGGAATTTGTTTCCAGCAGCCCTATTCCAAAAATATGTGAAAAGAAGTCCTTAGGGCTGAAGGGAAGGGATCCCAGAAGGAAATCAGTATCTGCGGGAGTGAAAAAAGCAATAGAAACAGTAACTACTGTTCATATAAATATAAAATATATTATATATATTCATATATATATATGAATATATATATCATATAAATATAAATATATCATATATATATCATATAAATATAAATATATATTTATATATATATCATATAAATATAAAATATATTATATATAAACATAAAAGCTTATTTTTTTCTTCTTGAGTACTTTAGAATATGTGTGACTTTTGAAAGCAAAAATTATAACATTATCTGGTGGGGTTTTCAGTATATATGCATGTGTTGTAAATGACAACTATAACAAAGTTCAGTGAGAGGGGAGTTAAAGGAAGTGTATATATACATATATATATTAGATATATAGTTGTAAGGCTTCTATATTTTACTTAGACTGGTAAATATTAACTCTAAATTGTGTAAGTTTAAAAATGTATACATAATTCTAGAGTAATTATTAAAGGGGAAAGTATGAACAGATATAGTAAAAAAAGCCAGTGGGTAAGTTAAAATGGAATACAAGAAAATGTTTCTAATAATCCAAAATAAGGCAGAAAAGAGGAACACAGAAATGAAAAACAGAAGGAAGAAACAGATAATAAAATAATATAAGGGCAGTCTTAAATCCAACAATGTCAATAATTACCTAAATGGGAATGGCCTGGACATACTAATTAAAAGATAGATATTGTCAGATTGAGTAAACAACAAGACCCAACTATATGCTATTTCTGAGAAACCCTTTTTAAATATGACACATACCTAGGTTAAAAGTAAAGGACGGTTAAAGATATACCATGCAAATACTAATCAAAAGAAAGCTTGGGAACTTAGATCGATATCAGAAAAAGTAAATTTCAGAACAAGGGATACTACCAAAGGCAAGAGTGATATTATACAATAATAGATAAAAGAATAATTCACCAAGACAACATAACAATGATAACTGTGTATGTACCTAATTACCTGGCTTCAAATTGCAAGAAGCAAGGGTTGATGGAATTACCAGAAGAGAGAAAACACTCCCCCAACCCTAACAGAATACACGCTTGAGGGCACAAGAAACATTCACCAAGAAAAACACATTTGAAAGAATTTAAATCATACCAAGTATGCTCTGGGACCATAATGGACTTCAACTAGAAATCAATAACAGAAAGGTGGCTGGAAATCCAAAAATCTATAAATGAAAATTTAATAAATATCGCCTGAGTGTTTTCCCAAAGTTTTAGCAAAGCAGATTCCCATGTAGGAGAATGTTTGTTTCCTGGAGAGAACTTCTTCCTTCAAAGGTGGTTTGGAGAACAAACAAGACTCAGGAATGATCTCTGGTACAACTATCTTAGAAGAGGAAGTATATGAATAGAAATAGCATGGGGTCTGGGACTAACTATATGTATGGCATTAAGGAAAACACTCCACCTCTGTCTTACTTCCCTGGGACAGAGTCACTACTGAAGACTCTAGAGTCTGGATATTGGGCTTTCAGGGCTGACACCATCACTTACCCATGTGTGATCTTGGACAATTTTTTAAAACTTTAATTTAATTTTTTTTTTCAGTGTTCCGAGATTCATGGTCTATGCACCACACCCAGTGCTCCATGCGGTATGTGTCCTCCTTAATACCCACCACCGGGCTCACCCGATCTTGGACAATTTAATTGACTTCCCCATGCTTCAGTTTCATCACTGGCATAATAACAACAACAACAATAACAATAATAATAATAATTATTATTATTATTCAGGTTATCGTATGTCCTGGTTTATCCCGGACAGTCCTGGCTTATGTTTATTATTTGGTTATAATTAGTAACAGTGTCCTGATTTTAGTGATAAATTATATGCTCACTCTAATAATAGGACCTACATATTATAGGGTTGTTGAGAGAATTGAATTTGTCATTGTGCATAGTATTTTCGAATGGTGCAGGCAGTCAGGCTCATATCCATCCTTTTGGTAAATGTGATCACCTGCTGTGGCCCAGACACTTTCCTAGACGCGAGGCTATGGTGCACACACCACACTTAGAGTCGGGGGCCCGGCATAGTGGTTAAATGCACAGGGTCTCATGCTAGACTACCTGAGTATGGATCCTGGCTCTGCGCTCTACTAGCCGTGTGACTTTGAGCAAGTAATTTTAGTTCACACTTGTCATGTGAGTTGTTATGAAGATTGAATGGGTTACTATTTGCAAAGCACTTAGATCAATACCCTGTACATAGTAAGTGCTATATAAATATTTGTTAACTAGAACTTATATTCCCAGAGTTAGGAAGATTAAGTGCTTTGGTATATGCAATATTTATATGTATTTGTACTGGATATTTGCTTTTCATTACTAAATTTGTCCATTTTGGTATTTTTCTCAAAACAAAGGAAATCTCCAAAGGTGTACTGATGACTCCTCTACTTCCAGAGACAGTAGACTTGCAGGAACTTCCAGAAGACAATTTTTTTTTCCTAGCTTAAAAAATATAGTCCTGGGGTACCTGAGTGGCTCAGTCGTTAAGCATCTGCCTTTGGCTCAGGTCATGACCTTGGCCAAGCTCCTGGGATCAAGCCCCACATCAGGCTCCTTGCTCAGCGGGAAGCCTGCTTCACCTCTCCCACTCCTCTTGCTTGTGTTCCCCCTCTCTCTCTATCTCTCTGTCAAATAAATAAATAAATAAATAAATAGAATCTTTAAAAAATATATAGTCCTGTTATATTATCACAACTATAGTATTATTGATACAGTTCTTATAATGAGACAGGCTCAAAGACTCACCAAGGTCACAGAGCATTGCGTCTTTTTGATCAAGTCTTTGGCAAAGCTGTTAAGGTGAGTGTTGCATTTCAGTGTGTTTCTAGAGGACAGCAAGCAAGCTTCATTTGCTGAACCAGGCCAGAGCAAGTTCAAGTAACACATTATCAAGACCAACATGAAGAAGCTAGATTGTTCCATTATCAGAGATAGAAAAGCTGTAATAATGAAACCTTAATTCAAACACAGGCAATCTAGCTCTGAAGACCACCTACAGAAAATTGCTACAATAGGAGGAGAAGAGATCCTGATATTGTTGAGTGCTATACACTAGTCTGCCTTCCCCGTCGTGGGATGGGGCAACACCCCCTCCAAAGTGTGCCACCTGCAGCCTAACTATATCTGCCACAGGTTAGGGACCCTTTCCACCCACCAACTCTGAGCCTTGGATGGATTTCGTGCATCACTCTTTCCAACATCCATACACTCAGGGGACACTTTATTTTCTGCTAAGAGTCTCCAACAATTCCAATGGCTAATGCATGCAGGTCTAATTCAGGCTTTGGCGGCTATAACCTGACTACATCGACATTTCTATGCCATAATATATGCAACCGATGCACTCAGCAATGCTCCCTCCTCACCCCCAGCCTCTTGGAATGTGCAAAATGTGCCTGTTAAGTAGCATGATCCTTTTTACTTGGAGTGCCTTTCCCCCTGGACCCTTGCAAGCACTCACTGCTAATGGCCTATTTTTTTTTTTAAGATTTTATTTATTTGTCAGAGAGAGAGAGAGAGAGAGAGCAGGAGCGAGCACAGGCAGAGTGAGAAGCATGCTCACTGCCGAGCAAGGAGCTCGATGTGGGACTCGATCCCAGGGCGCTGGGATCATGACCTGAGCCGAAGGCAGCCGCTTAACCAACTGAGCCACCCAGGCATCCCTAATGGCCTATTTTTAAGGATCTCCTTGAGACCAGAGATGGCAGCATCAGAGCCTATCCCTGTTTCATACATTTCGGATATGCTCAGAAAGAGGCTCTGAAAAATGGCCTATCTTACCTTGGTTTCTCATTCAGAAGATGCCCCTCTCACTTCAGCCAAAGCTGCTCCTGCAGATGGTGCATCTGACCTCAAGTGGGTGGCTAAGATCCCAGGCGCAGCCTCTGACCCAGGTCCCAGCCTCCTCCAGATAAATGTGCACTCTTTCATGGACCTAAAAGGAGAGGAATCAAGAGCACAGACTAAAAATATCGGAGTGTTAAAAAAGAGGAAGAATCAGACATTTTTCTCTTCAAATACTAATTATTTTACATGTGTAATTTAAGGATGCATTGACCCTGGTTGGCAGTCCTTGCAAGGAAAACTTGCTTTCCCTTCTTCATTCTCTTCCTGGACTCCCTTCCAGCTAATAGCTCAAGCCAGAGGTGGAGCCCCATTGAGTGAAAGTGCTAGAAATCCCATGATTCACTGAGTGGGTGGCTTTGAATTAATTGTTAATCTGGAGGTGGGTGTTACTTTTTCTACCACTAGAGCAAGAGAGGGAACACAAGCAGGGAGAGTGGGAGAGGGAGAAGCAGGATTCCCAAAGAGCAGGGAGCCCGGTGTGGGGCTGGATCCCAGGACCCTGGGATCATGACTGAGCCAGAGGCAGTCACTTAACGACTGAGCCACCTAGGTGCCCTAGAGTTTCTAACTCTTTCGATGCCAGGCAAAAACACTTGTGAGAGAAAGCAAAGGACAAAAGGATAAAAAATCTGAGATGTGCTTTCTCGCCCAGAGTCCTTCCTGTCCTCATGCCAATGGGGAACAGCAGAATTGAAAGGTCCGTAATCAAAGGAGTGAGACTGATACAAGGCGAAGGTCAAGCAAAGCTTTATTTCGCGCCAATCATCGAGAAGCAAACCGACCGGTCAGGGCCATCTCTTACAAAGAGGGGACCCCTCTCAGCCTCACAGACTAACTTTTATAGAGGAAAAGCCATGTGGTCAAGCCTGGCTACACACAGGTGGCCAATGAGATTGCAACACAGCAAAAACTGCAGTCATGCTGAGTCACACTCGGGTGGCCAATGAGATTTCAATTTACCCTAGTAGATATATGCGCACCCCACTGATTGGATGTCTCCACCTGGCTTGACCCACCCTTGTATCTGGGCTTTGCTACCTGGGACTGGTTTCCCGGATTTGTTTTTAAGTAAATTCCTCTGGGAGGGGCAGGGTCAATCTAAGTTTACTGCATAAACAACAAAATGGCTCCCTTAGGCTAAGTAGGCCCTTACAGAATCATCGAGGACCCATTTATAATTTGTGGTAGTGAAACCAGGAGCTTTGGGGGGATATCAGTCCTGAGCAAAGGCAAGAGTGGCAAATCTTGATCAATTTTGTAAAAAACACAGGATTTTTTAAAAAGTGGAAATTTTCCTTGCTAAACTCCTACGGCTTTACTTAGGGTAGTTTTTAAAAGTAAACGTTATGCTTTAGTTGTGTTCCCAGTAGCCGCATGCCTCCTCTAGCTCACCGAGCTCCAGCCAAAGGAGAAGGCGGGTAAATAAGCAGGTCTCCGAACCACGGCTCCTACAAGGCCCAGACAGCCTGCAAATTAGCACCCAGGAAGCAACTGGCTACAAAAGCCACCTGCAAGAGTGCGCCCTCTACTGGAGAGATGAAGAAACCTCGCCGTTACAGGCCCGGTACTGTGACGCTCCGCCGAAAGGAGGCCTTAGCAGAAAGAAGTCCGCTGAACTTCTGATCCGCAGACTTCCTCTCCAGCATCTGGTGCGGTCGCTCAGGACGTCAGAACAGATCTGCGCTTCCACAGGGCAGCTGTTGGCGCTTGGCAGGAGGCAAGCGAGGCCTCTCTGGTGGCCCTCTTTGAAGACACCAACGTGTGTGCTATCCATGCCAAGCATGTAACAGTTATGCCAGAAGACGTCCAGCTAGCATGCCGCGTAGGTGGAGAACGTGCTTAAGAATCCACTATAGTGGAAAACATTTCATTCTTTAAAAAAAAAAAAAAATTCTCCCTGTTATTGGTAGTTCTGAATGTCAGATATTTTTTTCCACAGGGTCAAAAGGTACCTAAGTATATGATTGCAAGTGGAAAAATAAGGGACAGAAATCAGGTATTGGCAGTTTTTCCATTTTCATTTGTGTGTGAATCTTTAATATGATGCGGGGACATAAAGCATTAATGCAAATAAAAAGATTCCAGTGAGCACGTCTCAGCAGTTCAACTTCATAACAATTATAAATAAACCTGTTAAATTTTTCTGAACAATGCCAACATTTGGATTTTTTTAAACAACTAAATTTCTTATTGACAGCAACTAAATGGTGTTTGTAGCATTTTTATCATACAGCAGATCCATCCATTTGCTATACTTTTCTGAGTTGTCCTACATGCAAGTATGTCTTTAATGTTGTCTGCCTTTTGTGCTGTTCCTGTAAGTTTGTTTTTAAAATACATTAAATGATATAAAAAGTAAATGTTACAATGTTATAAGGGAAAATTCCCTTTAAATTTAAAAAGAATACATATAATATATCATATATATTTACCTTTATATATTATATACATATGTATATATATATTTTGTTGTTGTTGTTGTAGGAGTGATTTTATTCGGGAAACTGGCAGAACCACAACATGTTACTGGTCTACATAATGCTGATTAATTCCTGCTCAATGGCAGAAAATCAAGGGTGAGGTATTCAGTGTTGTCAGTGAACTGACCACATTGGGCTGGAGGATTTTCCCCAGGGCAGTTCTTACCATCATCTAATGTACCCACCAAAGAGAAGCTTCTTTGCCAGGGGCAAACTCAGAGTACAGGTTTCCTTAGCTATCTAAAACTAAAGTGTGGGGTGCCTGGGTGGCTCAGTGGGTTAAAGCCACTGCCTTCAGCTCGGGTCATGATCCCAGGGTCGTGGGATCGAGCCCCATATCGGGCTCTCTGCTCTGCGGACAGCCTGCTTCCTCCTCTCTCTCTGCCTGCCTCTCTGCCTACTTGTGATCTCTATCAAATAAATAAAATCTTAAAAAAAAAATGTAAAACTAAAGTGTTCTTTTTTCTTTTTCTTTTTTTTAAGATTTTATTTATTTATTATTTGAGAGAAAGAGAGATAGTAAGGGAGAGAACACAAGCAGGGGGAGTGGGAGAGAGAGAAGCAAGCTTCCCGCTGAGCAGGGAGCCTGATGTGGGGCTTGATCCCAGGAGCCTGGGACCATGACCTGAGCCAAAGGCAGGTGCTTAATGACTGAGCCACCCAGCTCCACCCTGAAACTAGAGTGTTTTTATGGAAACTTCGGAAAGCAGGAATGGCATAAATTGAAGAAACTATTACCGTTAATTTTATATGGTAAATTTACTGTGCATTCCTAGACCAAAAACATAACCTCTCTTAGGGTTTTCTGTTGCCTGAGGACGCACCTTGCTAACAGATATAAAAAATAAATCAAGATAAAGCAGAGATGCTCGCAGACACAGTCAAAGCCAGGCCGCTTGCACAACATGCCTCCCAGGGAAGGATACAAGCCTCACCGCAAAACAAATGCCAAATGCTATTTTCACTTTTTGCCTTTTTCCCTAAAAGCAAAAATCCTCTCCAGATTACGTTCAGTTATTGAAAACCTATACTTACGGAGCCCTTTCCTCACAGTGGTGTGCTGGGCACTGCCGCACAGCTGGAGATCCCTGCGATACAGGAGCCGTGGCAGGAGCATTACAGTACGCAGGGGCTGGAGTGGAGCCAGGAGGTGAACCCACACGGAAGCTTCCTCTGAGTTCTTTATTAGACTTGTCTTCCTTCTCAGCTCCAGCACCTCCAGTGCTGCAGTCTGGTCTTCTCCCTTTCTGCAAAGAGATCCATCCAATGGGCCACGGGGTGTGGACTGCATTTGCTGCTCAAATGCCCCGCAAATCAGCCCATTTACCTGCTCTCACAATACTGTGAGTGAAGGGGCGCCTGGGTGGTACAGTCAGTTCAGCATCCAGCTCTTGATTTTGGCTCAGGTCTTGATCTCGGGGTCGTGAGTTTGAGTCCCACAGTGGACTCCATGCTGGGCTTGAAGCCTACTTAAACAACAACAACAACACACAACAACAACACACAACTGTGATTTAAGGTTGTGCTAATAGAGCATGTCAGTCTCTAGAGCTTCCTGGCATTCAGAAGCCGAGGATTAAGTCAGGCCAGACTAAATAATCAGGTTTTTCTGATATAACTCTGTACTGTTTACAACATTATTTTTTGGTGCCTGCTTCCGCAGTACATATATTAAATTCTTTTTACCAGCATCCTGTTAATTGGCCGGCAGCCTTGTTTGGTAAAGATAGGTTTTGACGTAAAGCAGGCCTAAGTTTTAATTCTGGTGCTTCTGCTCAGCAACTCTGGAACCTCAGGAGCTGAATGCTTTACCCCTCTAACCTCTGTTCCTCATTAGTAAATATGGATGATGCTGCCCAGCTATGAGGAATGCAAGTGGTAACCACATTTGAGTTCTTAGTAGAGTGGGTGGCCTCAGGAGCACACTTTTGAGAACCAGAAACCTAGTAACTAAAATCTTACTGAATGTTGTTTTCTTAAACAGGACATAAACCTTCTCATTCATACTGATGTGTCTTGCTTTTATTCTTTTTATGACTACCAGAGTTTTTAAATTACTTCCTTGACAAAATCTCCTGTCTTTAGTTATTAATTTTTTTTCACTATTATGAATGGAATTTTTATAAAGTTCATAAATTTTAACTTGACAGAGCAAGGCAGTTGATTTGTGTGGATTTCTCTTATGGTCTGCGACTCCCACTAATTTTTCATTTCCTTCATTTTGTAGTTGTGTTTGTTGACTTGCTTAAGTTTATAAGTAACAGTGTAGCAGGTACATGAGGGAGCTCAGGCTGCAAAGTTTACCATCTGGCACAGGAGTACTGATGTATTTTGATGATTGGTTCAGCCCTCCTAATGTAAACCAGCTCAGGATTAGCCTTATTTTTAAGTAATGAAAAATCAACTCCTCATGTCTAGTGCCAAGCCTCTGATTAAAACGTTATGTCCTATATTAGGCAAAATGCTAAACTTCATTTCATATTAAACCCTTTCCTCTTCCCCAACTGAGGAAAGAAGGGAAAATCAGCTTCTTTCTTTCCTTGCTTACCTTCTGCTCCCCTCTTTCCCAGTCACCAGGATGACTCTGACAACTTCCTGACCGGCTCGGTTGGGGGCCATGGAGGAAGCTGATTAGAATCAGGGAAGGTGGGACTTCACAGGCACAGATGTAAACTGGAGCTGGTGTCCTTGACATTGGCAGTATAGAAGACTGTATGTGAAAAGCAGATAGCTACTGGCCTTCATTTCTAGGACGGTAACACACCAGAGTGTTACTAGGGGCTCTGAGTATGATGGAGTAAGTGGCAGACGGACTCGAATGTGGATATTGCCACCCACTGGGCACAGAGTGTAATGCAGCACTTTCTCAGAGCAAAATGGACAATAGTCTATACTTTCAAAAAAGACCATTAAAAAAAATGGATGAGGCAACATGTCTACCTCCTTTTTAAAATAGTTTGGTCGAAAGAATGAAGAGTAGCTAAAATGTGTGTATGTGTATTTACAATAATCTTCACTGATCAAACCACAGAAATTACCAAGAAATGCAAAGCACATAGAAAAAACAAAGAAAACAGAATCCATCCATTCTGTTAGAATTATGGTTAAAAGTTTGCTGTGTTTCTTCTAGCATTTTCCCTGTAACAATATTAATTACTAGGTAGAGGCACCAGGCTGGCCCAGTCAGTGGAGCCTGCAACTCTTGACCCGGGGTTGTAAGTTCAAGTTCCACATTGGATGTGGAGATTACTTAAAAAAAAATCCTTAAAAATAATTACTGGGGCATTCAGCATGCTCATTTATATGTCAAATACTTAAAAAAAAAAGATTTTATTTTATATGAGAGAGAGAGAGAGAGACAGACAGACAGACAGCATGACTGGGGAGAGAAAGGAGCAGACTCCACACTGAACAAGGAGCCTGACACGAGGCTCGACCCCAGCTCCCTGAGATCATGACCTGAGCCAAAGGCAGATACTTAACTGACTGAGCCACCCAGGTGCCCCATGCCACATGCTTTTTTAAAATGCTTTCAAAATATTCTCTTTGATTAAATGTCCGACTCTTGGTTTCAGCTCAGGTCATGACCTCAGGATTGTGGGATGGAGCCTCTTGTAGGACTCTGCGTCCAGCAGGGAGTCTTCTTGAAATACTCCCTCTCCCTCTGCCCCTCTCCCCCTGTTCTCTCTCTAAAAAAATAAAAATCTTAAAAAAAAATGAAATATTCCCGGGACGCCTGGGTGGCTCAGTTGGTTAAGCAGCTGCTTTTGGTTCAGGTCATGATCCCAGCGTCCTGGGATCGAGTCCCACATCGGGCTCCTTGCTCGGCAGGGAGCCTGCTTCTCCCTCTGCCTCTGCCTGCCTCTCTGTCTGCCTGTGCTCGATCTCTCTCTCTCTAACAAATAAATACATAAAATCTTTAAAAAATAAAATATTCTCTCAACAGATGAATGAATGAATAAAATGTGATACACACACACACACAGGAATATTATTCAGCCTTAAAAAAGGAAAGAAATTCTGGCACATGCTATAACATGGATGCACCCTGAAAACATCAGGCTAAGTGAAATAAGCAGACACAAAAGGACAAACATTGAAAGATTCCACTTATACGAGGCAATTGGAATAGGCAAATTCATAGAGAGAGAAAGTAGAAGAGAGGTTGCCAGGGACTGGGGGAGGGGGAATGGGCAGGTTTTGTTTAATCAGTAGAGGTTCTATTTGGAATGCTAAAAAAAAGTTTTGGAGACGGATAGTGGTGATGGCTGCACACTATTGTGAGTGTACTTAATGCCACTCAATTGTACACTTAAAAATGGTTAAAGGGAGGCGCCTGGCTGGCTCAGTGGGTTAAAGCCGCTGCCTTCGGCTCGGGTCATGATCCCAGGGTCGTGGGATCGAGCCCCGCGTTGGGCTCTCCGCTCTGCGGACAGCCTGCTTCCTCCTCTCTCTCTCTGTCTCTCTGCCTGCTTGTGATCTCTGTATGTCAAATAAATAAATAAAATCTTTTTAAAAAAATGGTTAAAGGGTAAATTTTATGTTATGTATGTTTTACCGCAAAAACATATTCTCACTCAAATCTCCTTATAATCATACTATGTGTTACACAGTAGATGGATTTGGCCCAGGCCATCTGACTACAGAGCCTGGG
Organism: Taxidea taxus jeffersonii; assembly: GCA_003697995.1. NCBI lineage: Eukaryota > Metazoa > Chordata > Mammalia > Carnivora > Mustelidae > Taxidea > Taxidea taxus. Next base: position 63,069 of record ML104824.1, read on the forward strand.
TTCTTTGCCCATATTTTTAAAAAGAGAGAGGACAGTGTAAAGAAAAACTGCGTACACAGCACCCAGCTTCAACAGTCACCTGCTTATGGCTAAACTTGTTTCCTCTGTTCCCCCACCTACCTTTGCCCTGCCCCTAGGCTATTTTGATGCATATCCAGACATCATATCATTTAATCTGCAAATGTATACCTCTAAAAGAATAATTAAAAAAAAAAACGGTACTATAGCACCTAAAAAAACCCCATAACAATTGTTTAATATTGATTATGCTATTATTGTTCACATTTCTACTATTGCTTATAAATTAGGACCCAAATAAGACCCACACATCACAATTGGTTGAGGTTTCTAAGTCTTCTAACAATAAGTTTCCCTCCATCTTTCGTTGTTGTTCTTATAAGGTTTTGTTGTTGGTGGTGGCTGGTTGGTTGGTTTTGTTCTGTTGTTTTGTTTTATGTTGTGTTCATTTGTTCTGTGGAGTTTCCCACAGTTTGGATTTTGTTTATTGCATCTTTTGGAGTTGTTGAATGTATTCCTTTGTCCTCTGTTTTTTCTACAAATGGGTGGTTGAATATGGAGGCTTCACCAGTTTTAGGATCTGCTGCTTTGGGAAGAAGTCATAGGTGGTGCTCTGTATTCTTTTCAGTAGGCACAGAATATCCAGATGTCTGTTGCATTTTTGTGATTGAGCTGTCATTGATAATTATTGTCCAGATCCATTAATTCATGGAAGATTGGGAAATGATGGTGTTCTCCCTTAATGTAATAACTGGAATACTTTTATAAAGAAAAATTTTCCTTTATCAACTTCTTGGTTACCAAGGTAAGCTTTGTACAAGAAGGTCAGGATGAATACTTGATCATTTCCCTTTATTTATCCATCTTCAAAATACTGTGCCAGTTTCCTGGCAGTGAGCTCTGTTTGTCTTAGTATCATTTTGACCTTAAGCATTTAAACATATTTGATGTGTTTCAATCTGTTGTAGTTACTGTGGCAGACCATGTCCCATGTCCATGTCCTGACCCCAGGAACCTGTGAGTATGTTCCATTATATGGCAAGGAGAAATTAAAGTAGCAAATGGAATCAAGGTTGCTAACCAGCTGACCTTAAAATAGGGAGATATCGGGACGCCTGGGTGGCTCAGTTGGTTAAGCGGCTGCCTTTGGCTCAGGTCATGATCCCAGCATCCTGGGATTGAGTCCCACATTAGGCTCCTTGCTCAGCAGGGAACCTGCTTCTCCGTCTGCCTGCCACTCTGCCTGTGCTTGCTCCTGCTCTCTCTCTGACATAAATAAATAAAATCTTAAAAAAAATAGGGAGATATCCTGGATTACTTGAGTGGGCCCAATGTACTCACAAGGGTCCTTAAACATGGAAGAGGGAGATGAAAGAGGAGGTCAAGAGTGATGGGATCCAAGGACCCAGCATTTGCATCTTCAAAAAGCTGGAGGAAGGTGGTCATGAGTCAAGGACTGCAGGCAGTCCTCTTGTATTTCTTGGAAAGTCATGCTGGAAAAGACAAACTGAAAAAGGCAAGGAAACAGATTTTCCCCTAAGGCTTCCAGAAAGGAATGTAGTCCTGCTGACACCTTGATTTTTAGCTCAGTGAGACCTGTGTTGGGCTTTTAACCTATAGAACTGCATCTTTGTGTTGTTTCAAACAACTAAAGTGTGGTAACTTGTTATAGCAACAACAGAGAACTAATACAGTTACTATCCTTATTGATGTTCATATTGATTTGTCTTTGGCCAGTTACTATCCTTTTCAAACTGGCTTCCAGATCCTTGAGTTTTCTTGCTTTCTGGTATGACAAGATGTTTCTGGCTCACCTACTGGTAAACTCTTGGAGATTGACTTCTACCTAAACTTATCTTGTTCTCTTGATTGTAACCAGTAATCTTAAATAGGAAAATCCAGTCCTTACAGTTTGTGTTTTCTCTGCAGTGCTTGACACTACTCCTTCCCTTTCCAAAAGATATCTCTCCTCCCTATGATAGGACCACAGGATCTTGGTGAATTGCCTTTTTTGGGTCTTGCTTCCTAACCCCCTAAGGCTGTCCTCAGGCCTTATTTCTTCTTTCTCCACACTGGTCCTTACTAATCCTATGCATGCAATATTACCCCCATGCCAGTGGTTCCTTAGCCTGTATTTCTCTCCCTCATCTCTCCTGGTACCACAAAGGACCTCATCTCCAACTACCTGTGGTTGATAGCTGTCACCTATACAAATGGCCTATACCTCAAATTCATGGCAAAACCTTAACTGCTATAGTCCCTCATCTCTTTTTTATTTCTTCTGATGGTTCTCTTTGACACTCAAACTTGTGGTGCTATTTTAAAATCTTCCTCATCCTGCGACCCTCCTAAAACAAGAAATATAACTGCCACCAAATAGTTATAATATTTTCACTTTCATTTTGCCATAAGAAATAAGAATTTTTAAAGTTTGTTTTGCCCTTGGGCATCCATTTACGGACACTGACCTCCCATGAGAAGCCAAATAATCTCCAGAGGTTGCTTTGTGAGCATGGACCTAGAGCATTGGGGTTAGATGGTTGGAAGAGTTAATAATGGTGTTCAGCAAGGATGATGTGAGTATTTGGGTCTTCTCATGGGACTGCAACATTTGAAGTCTTTGCTAAGCCTCCCTCTTCATTGAGAAAGCTTAGGCGATTCCTACCAATGCTTCTGCAACCATTCTATGCATCCATGCCAAACCAAACTTCTTTTGATTTCCTTAGAAATATTAGTGTCATTCAGGCATTAAAAAAATCACAAATTAACTGAGACTGGCATCTACTAAATTAGGGGTAGATATAGTTATATGTTCCTGTTTAACACTTGATATAACTTTTAAGAAATAACACTTGAGGGGCACCTGGGTGGCTCAGTTGGTTAAGTGGCAGAGTCTGGTTTTCAGCTCAGGTCATGAGCTCAGGGTCCTGGCATCAATCACTGCCTCGGCCTCCTCACTCAGCAGAGAGTCTGCTCAAGAATTCTCCCTCTCCTGGGGCGCCCGGGTGGCTCAGTGGGGTTAAGCCTCTGCCTTCAGCTCGGGTCATGATCCCGGAGTCCTGGGATGGAGCCCGGCATCAGGCTCTCTACTCAGCAGGGAGCTTCTTCTCTCTCTGTCTGCCTCTCTGCCTACTTGTGATCTCTCTCTCTGTCAAATTAATAAATAAAATATTAAAAAAAAAAAAAAAAGGATTCTCTCTCTCCTTCTGCCCCAGCGCCTGCTATCTCTCCCTCTCTCAAATAAATAAATAAATCTTAAAGAAAGAGAGAGAGAAATATCACTTGAAAGCTGCTTTTGTATGTATGCCACGATGCTAGATGCAGGCCTTAGTGGCCCGGTGGATCATTGTGGAGCTTAGCGCCCTCTTGTGTTCACTACAAAGCCAAGCACAGCAGCTCCTCAGGATTTGCCCATCATATTTTGAACAGTATCTCTTGAGTGTCTGAATTTGGCTACCAGTTCTTAAGAGGACCCTTCACTCTGAGAATCATGTACACAGATCCAGCTCTAGTAAAAACTGAAGATGTAAAATTATTTAGCTCCTTTATTTTCTCTTTCATCCTAGTCTCTCTCCCAACAATTTCTTTCCCCCCATTTTATTCCCTCCAGAGCTCCCAGATTATATCTGATCCTGTGACTTATTAAGTCATCTAAATTTACATATTTGTTTATGCTTTCAGGAAATGTTTTCATATATTGGGCACCAAACCCTGTTGTCTAGCGAGAACCAAAGAGAACTCACTCAGCTGCGACAGATGATGACCAACAAGGAGGGGAGAAAGGGGGCATGAGGAAGAGGGGAGCTGGGAGGCAGTTCTACTTCTCTGTGACCTCCAGATAATGTCCAGTGTTCTGAAAGAGTCTGGAGAACGACTAAACATAGGTGGAGGAAATCACTTGACTGACAGCCATGGGCTTTAAACCTCCATCACCAGCTGTATAAACTGAGACAAATTATTTAAGCTTCCTGAACTCTAATTTCCTAATCTTTAAAATAGTAATAATATCTGCCTCACAGGGCTATTAGGAGGACTACATCAAATAATGTGTGTCACACATTAATAGTATACGAAATGTATACAAAAAATTAATGCTGAATTTTATTTTATTTATTTATAAAAGATTATTTATTTATTTGTCAGAGAGAGAGCAAGCACAGGCAGACAGAGGCAGAAGGAGAAGCAGGTTCCCTGGTGAGCAAGGAGCCCGATGTGGGACTCAATCCCAGGACACTGGGATCATGACCTGAGCCAAAGGCAACTGCTTAACCAACTGAGCCACCCAGGCATCCCTAATGTTGAATTTTTAAAAAACAGACATAAGGCAAACATAACACTCAAAGGCCAATTCAGGACGATATGAAATTGCTTATTTTTGCACTGAATGATTCAGAGAGAGAAAAGGACATATTGCTCTGTAAATGGTTATTTAAAAATAAAGTGTCATAGCTCTAGGATCCAAAGGGGAAAATGTTTAACCTCAGAAAGAGCTGGCTTTTTAGCCAAAAGCACGGAACTGACTGTGAAGAAAGGGACAGATTCACAAACTCTTCCAGAATCTCAAAATGGCAATGATAGCTACAAATCAAAGAAAAGGACATTTGTACCCTAGCTCAATGTTAAGGCCCCACCAAATACCCAGGATACACTAAACAGGATTAAATTATGCACAGTCATGAAATTCTTCTGGCTCTCCCTTCAGATAACTTAAAATAAACATTAATTTTGAGGGACGCCTGAGTGGCTCAGTTGGTTAGGCAGCTGCCTTCAGCTCAGGTCATGATCCCAGCGTCCAGGGATCGAGTCCCACATCAGGCTCCTTGCTCAGCAGGGAGACTGCTTCTGCCTCTGCCTGCCTCTCTGTCTGCCTGTGCTCACTCTCTCTGACAAATAAATAAATAAAATCTTAAAAAAAAACAAACATTAATTTTGAACTTCGTGTAAGGCCTTTAATGGGCATGCCAGTTCCAGGGCCTGCCATGCCCACTAGTTATTTCCTCCTTGAGAATCCCAAGCTAACTGAAGTAGGCTCTTGCTAGATCATCTTTGTATTAAAGAAGACCACCAATTAGGACAGAGATGGGCACCTGGAAACCTATGAAGGAGCTTGGTTTAAAATGTTCTACTTAGGGAGGGGAGGAGTCAAGATGGCGGAGAAGTAGGAGGCTGAGACGACACCAGCCAGCAGGAGATCAGCTAGATAGCCTATCAAACCATTCCGAACACCTACAAATCCAACAGGAGATCGAAGAGAAGAAAAACAACAATTCTAGAAACAGAAAATCTACCACTTTCTGAAAGGTAGGACCAGCGGAGAAGTGAATCCAACGCGACGGGAAGATAGACCCCGGGGGGAGGGGCCGGCTCCCGGCAAGCGGCGGAGCGCAAAATCAGAACTTTTAAAAGTCGGCTCCACGGAGGGACATCACTCCAGAGGCTAAACTGGGGTGAAGACCTCACGGGGACAACGTGGACTCAGGTCCCACGGGGTCACAGAAGGATCGGGGGTGTCTGAGTGTCGCAGAGCTCACAGGTATTAGAGCGGGGAAGCCGGCTGCGGAGACAGAGCCGAGATTTCCTAGTGGTCTGTGGCACTGGCCGGTGCTCTGTGCGAGGGGTCCCCACAAGATCCGGGGAGACTCCGACCCGGGAGAGCTCAGGGATTTACGGGGTCCGGAGACTCCAGGTGGGACTCTGCCAGAGACAGAGACGCTTGGTCACAGGCTGGGTGAGCTCGGAGCACTCCCAGAAGCCAGTGAGACGGGACTGTTTACGCAGGATTTTCTCTGAGTGTGGTCTGCGGGCGCGCGCGCGCGGTCTCCGGCGCAAACGTGGGCTAGGGAGACTGGAGGGATTAAACGCTTTTCTCTGAAGGTGCACTGAAGACTGGGGCCCCTAACTCTCGGCTCCTCTGAACCGGAGATTGGGAGGCCGCCATTGTCATTCCCATCCTCCGGAACTCTACAGAAAGCGCTTTCAGGGAACAAAAGCTCCTGAAAGCAAACCTGAGAGGATTACTTAGCCCGGCCCCTGGTAAGGGCGGTGCAACTCCGCCTGGGGCAAAGACACCTGAGAATCACTACAACAGGCCCCTCCCCCAGAAGATCAAAGAAATACAGCCAAGACCAAGTTCACTTAACAAGGAGAACAGCGGATTCTTATCTGGACAAAATGACAAGGCGGAAAAACTCACCACAAAAAAAAGAGCAGGAGACAGGACCGAAGGCTAGGGACCTAATCAATACAGACATTGGTAATATGTCAGATCTGGAATTCAGGATGACGATTCTCAAGGTTCTAGCCGGGCTCGGAAAAGGCATGGAAGATATTAGAGAAACCCTGTCAGGAGAAATAAAAACCCTTTCTGGAGAAATAAAAGAAATAAAGTCTAATCAAGTTGAAATAAAAAAAGCTATTAATGAGGTGCAATCAAAAATGGAGGCTCTTACTGCTAGGATAAATGAGGCAGAAGACAGAATTAGTGATATAGAAGACCAAATGACAGAGAATAAAGAAGCTGAGCAAAAGAGAGACAAACAACTACTGGACCACGAGGGGAGAATTCGAGAGATAAGTGATGCCATAAGATGAAACAACATTAGAATAATTGGGATTCCAGAAGAAGAAGAAAGAGAAATAGGAGCAGAAGGTATACTGGAGAGGATTATTGTAGAGAATTTCCCTAATATAGCAAGGGGAACAAGCATCAAAAT
>RCUC01142788.1:0-51139 GCA_003697995.1 Taxidea taxus jeffersonii
AAGCACAGTTATGAACACTGACTTCTTCTGCATCTAGATTCAGCACAATCAAGTAATCATCGTTGCGCATGTACATACACTCACCAAGGTATTAACCTGCCCCTTTCTTACAACTGAATTTTACAGACTTAAATGGCCATCCACTATAAAAACACATTCTTTTTTATGAATCACTAAAAGACGAACAAAAATATTGTGAATTAAATGGTGGTACAAAACTTTCTTACCACTTGTTTATTTTATTCTCCTTGAAGTGGTTCTTCTCAGATTTAGCACATATTTCTAGCATATATCATTCTTGTGCATAAACAAGGGAAACCTGAGCTGAATGTTTTGGCTAAGGTACTCCTAACATGTCTTTATACTTAAGCGTTCAACCCTTCCAAATCACTGTTCTGTTCAGTCTTTTATAACTACACATTTCTGAAAGAGAGGAACATTTCTGCAAAGAGTGTTCCACTATCATTTCTAAGCTGCCAACTAGTTAGCAGGTTATCATGCTAGAACTGTCTTGATCTTACCAGGTGTCAATAACCTAACCCACCTTCATCAAATGGTCCTTAAATGGCTATCTTAAACATCAGGAAGTTATGCTTGTCTGGTCATGTGACTAGAAAGAGCCATCATGCTCATGCAAAGAATGGTAAGTATGACATGGCTGCTTGGCAGCATTGGCAAGATGCTGAAAACTGTAAGCTGAATCCTGCTTTTTTAAAAAAAGATTTTATTTATTTGACAGAGAGAGAGATCACAAGTAAGCAGAGAGGCAGGCTGAGAGAGAGGGGGAAGCAGGCTCCCCACTGAGCAGAAAGCCTGATGTGGGGCTCGATCCCAGGACCCTGAAATCATGATCTGAGCCGAAGAAGAGGCTTAACCCACTGAGCCACCCAGGCGCCCCTGAATCCTGATTTTAGGGATGTATGTGTGAAGTGGGGAGGGGGAGTGTATCTTAGAATTAACGAAATACAAGTTAGAGACTCACCCCCAGAACAGAAAGTAAAATCCCTTTAAAACAGGCTTGATCATTTTTACCTCTACCAGAACAAATAAGTTTTAACTCAAAGATGCTCTTAGAGAATTTCCCAACTAGTTAAAACTCTCCATTATTTGCAAGTAGAGTAGCTTTGTCATAGAATCCACCCAAACTGATCATTATTCCAGCTGGACAGTTTGGGAACAAGGGTCTTCTTAAGTGAAAGGATTTTCACCGCAAGCTGTCCTGATCCAGATGAGGCAGAAATTTCACGAGAGGTGATACTTTTCACCCCTCAGAGCTATACAGAGATAGAGTGCGTGCAATAGGACAGACTTGAAACACAAGTGAGTTAAACACATCATTGCCTACCTTACCCCAACACTTCCTTACCCATGATGATGATACTAACTTCATGCCTTTTAACACCCAAGAAAACAAATTAGTTAAGCAGGGGTGTAAGTTGACAACGTATGTTTTTATACATCATCCTCCAATCACTTGAACATTCTAGTTAATTCATAAATGCCTTCACACATAAAATCTAGGAATGACATCGATAATTTCCAGGGGAACACAGTCTCATACACACATGCTCTCTGCCTCTGCCTTTCAAGGAAGAATGGGCAGTGCCCACGCAACCAAGCTTTCCTGTTCTCCCCTCAGGGTCCTTTCTTTCTGCTTGGTGGCCATTACTTGTTGCTGGGGAACTTTCTAGCCAGAGCTCTACTTATTACCCTGTAATTAAAAAAACTTTCCTAAATCTATGATCTACATCCCAGCTGGGTGGCAAGACTATATCTTGAAACCCTGGGCCCATCTCTAGTGGAGAAGCTCCCAAGGACTTAAAAACAGTACTCGGATTTGAAGAATAAAGGGGCAGCTCCATTATAACCAGGAAATTTTACAGAAAAGAATAGTAATACAAGTTATTCTCCTTCCACTAAATAAAGTAATTATCTTTTTTTAGCCCTTGCATTTGAAAGATGACTTTATTCTCCAAATAAGAAAACAAACAAGCCAAAAATATTTCCACTGGACATTTATTGTTAAACTAAGAAAGGATGGGTCTTAGGGTTGTCAAAATAAACGCGATATGAAAATTTAGACTTTTAGGAAATTTACAGTGTTGCTGAAATGCATCGCAGCAACAGTAATTTAATTTCCTTATCAGTCTCCTGAGAGAAACTGGGAACAGAATGTGCCCAAGTCCAAGAAGAATTCCTGAAGGAAAGGCAGAAAGAAGCTAATTGCAAACACTGGTACCAGACTGTGTCAGTTCAGATAATGCAAATACAAAGGGGCAAAAAGTAAGGAAATTATCAGTGAGAAATGGAAACAAGAAGAAAAAGATCAGAACAAAAATAAATCAAATGACAGATCACTTTATAACAGGATATGTTTTAAAATAAATAGCAAGTCAAGACAAAGCTACATGAAAAAACACTGGCTTGTAGTGATGCTGCATATCTATCAGAACACCAGAAAAAAGTAGGTATTCACTAGATAAGTAGAAAATACCCTAACATTCAGACAAAAAACATTGAGGGTATAGCTGAAAAGAACACAGAAGACTTCATAGTCCCTGTAATTTTTATATCATGAGGCTGATAGGACTCTGCATTAAAAAAAATGTACATTGAACATTAATTTCCTATGCACCAGGGTTGGAAAAACATAAGTTTTTATACGTAAATGCTACTTTTTAATACCCCATACTACAGAAAGAAGAACTAATACATAGGGGTGCCTGGAAGCCTGTCAGCTAAGTGTCCTACTCTTGATTTCAGCTCAGGTCATGATCTCAGGGTCCTGAGACTGAGCCCTGCATCAGGCTCTGTGCTCAGTGGGAGTCTGCTTGGGATTCTCTTTCCTTCTCTCCCTTCTCCTCCTCCACACCCCACCCCATCTCTCTAAAAACAAAAACAAAAACAAAAACAAAACCTGGTATAAGAAAATGTCTCTTTAATTTAAAGCATATGTTTAAATTATCTTCTAAGATTTTTGAGACATTTTCTTACTACTGTAGTGTCATAGTTCAAATGGATTGTTTTCAAATAGGATACTTACTTGATGCTGATATTATAAATCAGTAAATAGATAATATGTCTTAACATCAGTACTTTTCAAACTTCACAGTGTATACAAATCATCCAGTGATCACATAAATGCAGAAAAATTCAGACAGTCTAAACAGAGGCCCAAGAATCTGCATTTCAACAAACTTCAAGGTTAAAGATGCTGAGGCTGCTGGCCTATGGACCACGATTCAAACAGCAAGGCTCACCAGGTGGCCTCTTTGTGGTGGTGGGGTCCTTCACTAGCTATATGGGACCAAAAGGATGCCCAACTTCCACTCAGAACCATGGCTTTTCTCAGTGATGTACTTTGGTTTAAGATGGCCTATGCCTAAATAAGGGAGAACTTCTCAAAAGCCTGCTTTCCCTTTTATTTAGAATCATTATCCTAACCAAAACACTGAACAGCTGGCTAATATCTGTGGAATGACAAGTTAGGTTATAAACAGAAATACCGACTCCTGCCCCCTAGGAGTTTAGAGTCTAACACTAAGGCATTGGTATTAGTGTGTATGTGATACTGCAAACCAGAAAACCACACCAAAGCAGATGTGTGCTGTCAAATCACATCCAAATTAAGGATTCAATTTGTTCTTAGAATGAAAGGACAGAAAATGAACATAAAATTTGGTGGAAACAGATAATTTCATTTAGGAAGCCCAAATTACCATACATATTATTGATATGTGAGTTCTCTTTTGGACAATTCCTCGGAAAGGGTGTGGCATTTCAGAAAGGATAAGAAAGCAGTTTTCCAGGCACCAGGGGAGAGCATTTCTACATGCACAACACATGACATCCCTGTCAATAGTCTTTGGTGGTTAAAATAGTTATTACTAACAGTGATCAGAGATATGCAAATCAAAGCCACATTTGGATGTCACCTGACATCTGTTTAGATAGTTATTATTAAAAAAAAAAGTGTTGGCAAGGATGTGGAGGAAAGGGAATCCTTGCACACTGCTGGTAGGACTATAAATTGGTACAGGCGTTATAGAAAACAGTACAGATGTTCTCAAAAACCTAAAAATGGGGGCGCCTGGGTGGCTCAGCTGCTGCCTTCAGCTCAGGTCATGATCCCAGGGTCGTGGGATCGAGCCCCACATCAGGCTCTCTGCTCTGCGGACAGCCTGCTTCCTCCTCTCTCTCTCTGCCTCTCTGCCTACTTGTGGTCTCTGTCTATCAAATAAATAAATAAAATCTTAAAAAAAAAACAAACTAAAAATGGAACTACTGTATGATCCAGCAAATCCTCTTCTAGGTATATACTCAAAGGAAATGAAATCAATGCCTCAAAGAGATATCTTCATTGCTGAGTCCATTGCCATTATTCTCAACAGCCAAGATATAGAAACAACCTGAGTTCCCTTGATTCCCTTGATGGAGATTAGTTAAAAAAAATTGGTGTGTGTGTGTGTGTGTGTGTGTGTGTGTACCCACATAATTATACACATATAATTACTCAGTTTTTTCAAAACAGGAGATACTGCCATTTGCAACAACATGGCTGAAACTGGGGAGCATCACTTAAATGAAATAAACCAGGTACAGAAAGAAAAATATTGCGTGATCACACTTATAACTGGAATCTAAAAGAGTCAAATGCACAGAAGCAGGGAGTAGAATGGTGGCTGCCAGAGGTGGGGAGGTGGAGGAAACAGAGGGAGATGTTAGTCAAAGGGTACAAGTTGCCACCATGGGGATGAATAAATCTTCAGATCAAATGTAGAACATGATGATTATAGTTAATAATGTACTGAATATACTGAATACTGGAAATTTGCTATGAGATTTCAGGTGCTCTCACAACAACAACAACAACAACAACAACAACAAAGGAACTGTGTGAGAAGACAATCTGTTAATTAGCTTGACCTATAGTAATCATTTCACTATGTCTATAAAATTGTGATATTGTACACCTTAAGTATATACATTTTTATTTAAAAAAAGATGGTAGAGAACTTAAGAATAGCAACTAGCACTTAACAACTAAAATTAAATATAGTTTTAACTCTCAGATATCATTGAAGCATTTCCTAAAATTATGCCACTAAGTTTACCTCCAAAGGCTTTATAAAAATATATCTCTCAGTAAATGAAATCAAAACAGTATTAGGATTGATTACTTGCATCTGAAAAAACAAGACAGATTTGTTATGAATTCTAGATTTCCTTGCTGCCATGGCCATACAAGTGTTTAACTGGTATGAAAATAATCCTGCCAAGCTTTGGAAAAACTCAAGAGGCTAGAATAAGAGCCAAGATGTTACAAATACCTCACCATTCCACTGTCTCTTTTCTGTCAAACTCATAAAAATATACATAATCCGTACACATTTGTAAAAGCACACTCTATTTATGTCAAAGTAAACTTAAACTTGGAGCTTTATGTATCTTTCACATAATGTAGCTCATTATTTCCCTGAGAAATGAGGATGAGAGATTTTGGTACCTGGGGCAATGCTGAGATTATTCAATTTGAGTTGGGTAATTAAGAACAGATTCTTACTACTAAAGGCTGATCAACTTAAACTGTTACAATACAGAAAATACTCCTTCTTCCTGCGATTTTGAAACTTAATATCTTTTAAAATGGGAAAAACCAAAAATTATTTCTCTCCCAGAGCAAGACATAATTATAGCCGTCTAAGGCTTCAGCGACATGACTTAACTAAGCCAATTTATTGGATTATTTTTCCCCTTTGCCATGTCAAGAGGCACTATATTCTCTCATTGGAAGAAATCTTAATATTTAAAACACAATTTGCTCTTAATTGTGAAGCAGGCAGTGCTTTTAAAACATTTCTAAAAGTTAGAAACGCATTAGTGTAGACAAAAAAAGCACTGAAATATCTAATTTTGAGTCCCTGGCTCTTCCATTTACCAATTCAGTGACTTCAAACATCTTAGAAGTTGGGTCTCCTCCTTTGCAAAGTTGCTCAGAGACATGAAGCAAGGACTGAATGAAGTAACACATACGAATACCCTTTGAAAACTAAGGAATGCTATAAATATACTAGTTTTGTTTTTGAGGTCATAACAGGAGCAGCAAACATGAAAACCATAAACTGACACATGTTTACATATATTAGCCTAGACATGATAAACTGTCAATTTATGGGGACAGTCATCCCTACATCCCATTTTTAGGGTTTTGTTTCAGGGACCAGTCCTGGCATGAATTTCTGAGTCAATCAGGAGACAGAAACAATACTGGGAGTTTAACAGGATTTAATGTCAAGAATTTTTAACCAGATACTGTAGAACTGAAAATTCTCCAAAAAGGGAAAGAGGGAACAGAAGAATTATAGGTTAATAATTATAGGAATCAGCTTTCACTCACAGGCTGGAGAAACAAAGGGAAGAGGTTAGAACTGTCACAACTTCAAGCTCAAAGAAGGGACCTACACCTCCAAGGAGAAGACTCTGCCTGACAGGTGCTGGTGGCTTTGAAACCTGTTCTGAGAGGGCTAGAAAAGCTGCAAACTGGATCAACTGAAGCTATTGAAAGAAACTGGTGTTTCCTGGGTGAAGAGCATGGCTGAGGTAGGGCTGGAAGGAAGGGAAGCAAACCAGGTGATGAGTCATATCCAAAATTACCCCATTGGTGTGTGGCAATCCTGGGGCAAAATATGGTCTGCATGACGCCAACACCAAAGATCTTTGCTTTATCTCACCATTTCCATATAAAGATTAATTTTGTATGGAGTTGCTACCTGGAAACTGGTAGAGAATATTTGAATTAGAAGATGCAGCAATACTGCTAACATGGTGAAGCTAATTTTCAGTGATACTAGTTTTAGCAAAGTTGAAAAGTTTAAAAATAAGCTTAATTATTATATATATATACATATATACACAAACATATACATATATGTATATATTAATGTTAGCTCATATATAGTTTTAATTTTAAAACCTTGTACAATTTGAACATAGTAAAAATGGCAGGGAAGAAAAATGGCTTCATAATTGTTAAAATGAATGTCATAAAATCTATACACAAAAATGAAAACAAAAGATTGTAGCAGAGACTGAGATCCATCAAAACTCTCCTCTTCCCCGGCCCTGAGTGAGACTATACTATCCAGGTTTTCTTCCGGTCAGGCCTGGCCATGTGACTGAGTCCCAGCCAATAGAAATGTGAGTGGGCGCAGTATGCAGAACTTCCTGATCTGGCCCAGAAAACCTCCCACCCTTTTGCCTTCATCTCTTCTTCTTTTTCCAGGTGGATTAAAAAAACATCTGAAATTTAGAAGATGGAAGAGACTCAAGTCAGAGGACGCCTGGAGAGGTGAATCCTCTTGTGGATGATAAATACTGGTGACCTCCATGCCTACCCTGGGCTTTTCTGTGTATGACTGAGCCATTTCATGTCTGAATGTATTCATTGCCACTGCTCAATGTACCCTTAACTGATTTACATGTGATTTGTAATAATTATATTAGCAAGACTTTAAAAATCATAGCAGCTATTATTTATTAAGCTTTGATTAAAATTTTAGGAACTGTGTAGTCTCCCCATATTACATATATTTATAAAATATCTTTCTAGGCCTTCACTCAGAACATCTCTGTACTTTGCACATGGCACAAAAGAGCCCAGTTAGATTCTCTTACAGTTCAAATTAGAGGAGAGAATAAAAATAGAGAACAAAGGGAAAGATTTATCTGGGGGCACCTTGGTGGCTCAGTTGGTTAAGTGTCTGTGTGCCTTTGGCTCAGGTCATGATCCCAGGGTCCTAGGATCAAGCCCCCACATAGGGCTTCTTGCTCAGCAGGGAGCCTGCTTCTCCCTCTGCCTCTGTCTACCACCCTACTTGTGTTCTCTGTCAAATAAATAAATAAAATCTTAAAAAAAAAGATTTATCTGTAAGATAAATAAGATCACCAATAGAAACAAAAATGGACAGCCAATAGCTTAGTGGAAAAGCAAGAGGCAGAAGGAATACACAGCCATAGAAGAAAGAATGCAATGTGGGGCCATTTGGTGTAGGGCTGTAGCTCCCCCAACCCTTCAGAGTTTTCCAAAGGAATCACAGTAGAATTGCTCCTTTCAATAGTTGGCATTTATAAAGATGGCTAAGTGATCAAAAAGTCATGTTTCCAAAGGTCTGTTTAAGAAAGCAGGAAAGTGTTACAAGATGCCTGTGAATATTTTTCAACTGACATGGTCAGCATTAAAAAGAAAGAAAGAAAGAGAGAGAGAGAAATGAAAGTAAATAAAGACAAGAAGAAAAGAAAAGAATAAAGAAAAAAAGAAAGAAAATCTTTCTGCCTAAACGATGTGTTTTAGTTAGCTGGGAAATTATACAGAACAGCACAAATTTAAATGGCAGTACATGACCACACATTTGTTTATCTAAGAAACCGCCCTTTGTAACATCACAACTGTAAATCCTGTAGGAAACTCAGATGGGGGTTAGATTTGATAAACTGCAGAATATCGGGAACAGTCTCTATTTTTTTCTTTTTTTTAAAATGCAGTCCTGTTTTATGGGAAACCAACCACCTCTTCTACTGATGTGAATCATAAGAGCTCGTTCTCTCAAGTTGTTGCCTAGGAGCACGTTCCCTATTTCAGGTTATCTTTCCACTGCTGTCATTCAGGGGCACACACTGTAAACTGTGTAAGTGATCTCTGCAGCTTTCCTGCTGGGATTAGTAATAGCCATACTACCAAATATTACTGTGCAATCGACCTGAGGCTTGCATTTAGATTACATTTGATTTCTATAGTTGGGAAATGCATGCTTTAATTTTCCTATTATGTTAAAACTGATAATGCATAAAAAAGGAAGATACCTGCTCACAATACTGACTTTATAAAGTGGGTATGATTTGCTTTATAATAGCAATGCTTGTACCACCAAATGTGCATTTATGCTTTAGACCAGCCAACCTCTTGGGGAGGGGAGCAGAAAGCCTGATGAGTGAAAACACTGGGATGGGAAACAATCCCAACCGCAAGGCAGATAATAGAAGGTGCTTCTGCTTACGTCCTCGAAATTTCAGGAGAGCTCAAATTTGGTGAGCACATTCTTCCCACCTCTCCCTCCAAATGTACTGAGGACTATAAATTGCTGGATCCATTATTCACAAGATAAAGGCAGAGAAGGAACCAAGACTATCATGTCCGAAGCAGTGCAGTCTTACTTGGCTAAACATATGACTGATACACTTCACGGCACCACAAATCTTTTGTTTTGTTTTGCTTTTTGTCTCCTGCACATGTACACACTAAATAGCTGTCACTTCTTTTTATACCAGTTATGAATTTTTTAAAAGTGCTATCAAAGCACTTGTTTTACTATCTTTTTACTGTCTCTATTTTTTTTTCCTTTTACAGTAGGTCTCAGAGAAGCCTGGGTGCACATCCTAAAGCTCATTAGGTAGGAGAGGAATAACGTCCAGCAATGTATAGATTCCCTGTGGGGAATCAGGATATTTGTATGTGGCGTAAACTGTAGGGAGCCAAAATAAAAAATTCTGTAACCTACTGAAAGTAATGCAATTATGAAAATATTTCACCTTCAGCGCAAAAATGCTAGAAATAGAATGATTCTTTTCTTAAGAATTTTTCAATATTTAAAAAAAAAAGAACTTTTCAATATCTGACCATATTATTCAATTACAAATACTTACGGAAGAGTACACAGATTCTATGCATACAGCTCAATGAATTTTCACCCCTCATAGGACCATCAATTCAGAGTAAGAAATAGAACAAGACCAACAAACAGAAGCTCCCTTTACAGTCATTACCTCCACTCCAGCAGGGAAACTACTCCCAGAACTTTGAAAACTGGGGATTTGTTTTGCACATGTGTACCTACACACTGGAATCAGTTTGTACTTTTAGAACCATGAACTTCGTCCATTTTGTCATATGCAGCTGTACTTTGTCTATTCTCCTTGACATTTATGATATTCCATTGTTGCCAATATACCCCCAGTTTATTTAACCGTTCGAATATTAATGGGCCTTTGTGTATTTAACAGTTTCGAGCTGTTAGGAATAGTATTAGTATGAGTTTTGTGTATGTGTGTTTTGGTGAACACATGCCAGTGCTTTTTATTAGATTTACGCTTCTCTATAGAATCAAGAGGTCATGAGATGCATGCACATTCAGGTTTAGTTAATGCTGAGAGTTTTCCAAGGTGGTTATCCCAGTTTATATTCCCACCAGCGATGTATGGGAGTTCTGTTTGCTTCATACCCTCAATGAAAACTGTTGAGTTTTCTCAGACTGTTGAGTTATCTGTGGTTTTCATTTTAGCCATTCAGGTAGGTGTGCAGTATAATTACACTATGATTTTAATTTGCATTTCCCTGCTGATTAATGCGATTAAACGGAATGAGAGTTTTGATATATTTCTAAACAGATGTATATTTTACAGAATCCTGATTCAGTAAAGGATCTCAAAGATGACCTGGTCCACGGATATCAAAGGTATCAAAGGGACATCTGTCCCCACTATACCCCCACAACACCCCTTCCCGTATCTTTGGAATGTGGCAAGAGTTCACTGACCCGGATTCAGCTTCAGAAACCTTCCAGACACAACTCATTACACAGTCATTTCTAAGCAAACAAAATAAATTCACAAGAGGGATATTGCTGACCAAATAAAGTCTATCAGAAGAAGCAGAAAGGCAGAACTCCTAAAAAAGGCTAAGATAGGCTGTTCCAGGTTTAAATTTCAGATTTGCCACTCACCGTGGCAGGAAAGAAGATTTCTCTCTATGACATTGCCTTTATCAGGTTGGTATAACTTGCTTTCTAGTAGCCAAGTTCAATTCATGGATCTGAGTGATCCTGGCAAGTTACTTCATCCCTAGAAAGCGGTACGACGAAGATGAACTAGAAACAGAGTTGTACCGTTTTTGATGCTCATGATCCTTCCCTTTGTTCAAGGACAGGTTTCTCCTGAGCACAAATCTTTCATGATTTCTGTGAGTCTACTTGCTCTTGAATTAGTCTCCTTCTTAAAAGCCTGCTGAAGATAGCAGGAATTCAGGGAATGGCCATGAGTCACTGAGGTCTTTCCTGATTTTTGTCTAAATCAAGACATGGATTTTGGGTCATTTCATCTGTCACTACAGAAAACGATGCAGGAAGATTAGATGCTGGAATGACCAGAAGGAGCAGGTCATCTTCCCGGATACTTCTGATGGTGCCCATGACATCTGAGGCTTTGTAGAGTTCTCATTTACTCACCTGGTCTCAGCAGAGGGCCTCCCATGGCTTCATTAGCAACAATGAGATCCGCCACTGGCCCACGGTGCACAGGCACTCCTGCCTTTGAAGGAAACTAGGAAAGGAAGGGGAAACAATCAGACCCCACTGGTGGCTTCTTTGAGCCACATGTGCATGATTTCAATACCCTGGCCTACCCTCATCCTCTGTGAGGTCTGTTCATCCTGCTTGGGCTCCTTCCTTCTCTATCTGTGAAGTGGTTGTTTACACGAGCTCATGGTATCTTGATGGCAATTATGAAATCCAAATCGCTCTGAATCCCCAAATTTCTTTTTCGTCACTCATTTAGAGGTGCCCTCTTACCTGATCCAAACTTATTTTATGGCAAAAGACTTGCCTACCCTGATATGAGGCTATTTATTGTCTTTACTTGGTCCACTTTATGGGGAAATGGATACAATTTGCTGTGAAAGGGCCACTGGGCTTAGAGACTGCTGGCCCAGACTGGGTTGGGAGTGCTACTGATGCATGGCATCTGTACATAATACCTTCCCAAATCTGAAAAATCTTGAATTTTGAAATAATTCTGATCCCAGGAATGTTGGATTAAAAAACCATAGACACAGACAGATACCAAGCTCCTAACAGATCTTGCTTTCAAACTATATGTCTGGTTGAGTTGTTTACCCTTTTTTGAATTATTTTAAGAAGAAAATCAAAACAAGCAGACACGGGTTTTTACCTAATAGAGCAGTCACAAACTAAAAATTTAATAAGGTACCCAGAGTGGAAGAAGAGTGGGGAAGCAGAGACCTTTGTACACTGTCGGTAGGAATGTGTATTGGCATAAACTTTTTGAGAGGCGATTTGCAATTTTCTTGGAGAATTTAAATTGCGTATATACTTTGACCCAGCAACTCTACTGCAAAGTATCCTGTAGAGTCAAAAGAGTCAGGTGTTTGCCGTATTGAATATTACATAACAATATTTTAAAAAGGCTTATTGGTAAGAGACTGGTTAAATAAATTTTGGTGTAACTACACAAAAATGATACAATGCTGTCTTTTTATTAAAAAAAAAAATGGAAATGAGGTAGACCTGAATGTAATGATATAGAAAAGTCTCCAAAATAAATCTGTAAGTGAAATAAGCAATTTATAGTATAACAAATGTATAAAAAAACACATATATATGATCTTTACAATGTCTAAGGATATAGAATATTCTAGATAAGCCAATTTTCCCCTTACACATATTTGTATAGAAAATGACAGGTGGTAATGATTAGGGATGAAAACAAGGGAAGGAGGTTTTCACCTTTCATTATATATGTTTTTAACTTTTTCCTTTTTCATGTGCATGTGCTGCTCTTCCTGGTTCCCAGAAAGACTGTGGAATTCTCAAAGGCCCAGATGTAGTACAGGCCACTGAGCATCTTTTCTGAATTGCAAATGTCATGAAAGGAAATCTTCAGCCACCAAAGGCTCCCATTACCTTTCAGTTGAACCTGACCTCCACTGACCCTTCAATACAGACCATAGACCTACAGTAATAAGAAAATCCACAGATGACATCATGGAATTCCAGAGATGACCTTCTGCCAAATAAATCCAATGTCCACCTCTGCCGCCCTCCTTAAATGTGCCTTATGTAAAGCATGTTAACTACACTGTTGCCTTTCTGATCCAATAGCATGATCTGTGCCTCAGCTCTGGGTGTGCTGCTAAGAGCCAAGAAGAGGCTGTTGTTAGCTGGACCTCAACCTGAGTGTACTGATCCAAGATTTTCCACTTGTCACTGCCCACCTTGTGCAGCATGTAAAAGATGGCTTATGTAGTGATATCCAGTGGCCTGTGAGTCATACTAGCCAATGCCAGAATCTCCAAGTTTAATTGGAACAGTAATCTCAGGATGAGTATTTCTATGGATCCCTTCAAATCCAGTCCCAAAATTTACCTCTGCTCTAAGTTAACCTGGAATTGGAATTGGATTAGAAAGACAATAAAGAACAGAGTTACCTTTCATTGCTGGCACATAAATATTATGTTGAATATTATTCCTTCGGTCCAGTAGAAACATATAAAAAACCAACTGAGTTGGTCAAGCTACTGGTAGATATATGAATTCTTAAGAATCAGATGCCTGATTGGCCTTCAGCCTTTAGTATTCTGAGTTAAATTCTTCTCTGCTTTCCCTAAACCATTCATCTTCAGAGTTTTTTTTTGGTTTGTTTTTTGTTTTTTTTTTTTTTTGTTGTTAACAATCTAAGTACACCTCAGCTTGTCTTCTATGCATAACACTCTTTTCCATGATCTTGGCGAGTTTGGCTCCTTCTTTTTTTTAATAAATCACAGCTTCCACAGCACCTACATTGGTTTCTCCAATCAAGTACTGCCACATCTAAATTCTCTTCACATTACTTATGATTATTTCCTTTACTTGCTCTTTATTCCATTATTGTTGGCTTGCTTCCCACCCCCTAAAAACTGAAACGATGTTTGTTGTGATTGTCAGTATATGCTCTGGAACACAGGAAGTACTGGGTCATCATTTGCTGGTGGAATGAGTGAATGAATGAACACTCTGTCACCTTCCATCCCCTAGAAAGGTAAGCCAGATGTTCTTGAGGGTGGAAAAGGCAAAGCAGATACTGCTCTTGTTTAGGAGGAAAATGTTTGGTAAAACCAGGAAATGATATTTTATACTGAATGAAGACTAAAGGCCTAGGAGCCAGGGCGGTCCATTCAAAAAAGTGTTCACAAACAGCCCATAATGTCTTCCTGCAGCTTTCCTGCTTCTCTGAGTCTGGGGACTAGATTAAAAAAAGGAAAGGTCAATGGAGGTTGGAAGTATACCAAGCTCTCCTCAAGTATTTCTGAGAAACACCATGTTCAGATCTGCCAATGATCACTAAGCCCCGGAGAACTGAAACAAAGGCAGCAAAGGCCAAATGGACGACTGCAGTGGCCTTCCATGGACAGACTGACATCAACAAAATCTTATCACAGATGTTTAGCCATCATCTGCTGCATAATGAAAGCTTTTGTGCGTGTGTGTCTCTGTGTGTGTGTGTGTGTGTTTTACTTCTGAAAACACTCATGAAAGAGTTAGAGGAAAATTGACAGTAATGGAAAAATCTTAATAATATAATAATATCTTAGAAGATATAATTTAATTCAATGATACATATGCATCTTAATCTTGGTATTTTTCAGATGAACTTTTTCCCTGGTAAGTTTTTCTTTTCTAAGACATTATAAACGAAATACTTCACTTAGCATGTTCATATTCTGTTGTATTACTATATTTTTCCTTTCAAGGCTTGTTCTTGCCTTCCTTTTTACTCAATGCCACATTAAAAAAAAAAATTCCACTATCTGCAATAGGTCCATGTCTTCTCTGAAACAGGGATGGACAGGTAACATTGGACTTTGGTCAAGGGCACAGAAAAAGTGAGCAGGGTAGGGATGATTTTCCTTGGGGTGCCTAACAACTGAACTGTCTTTAAAGCCTAGGGGTCTAAGGAGTGTCTACCTGTTCTGCTACCATCTTCTTTTGATACTCACCAGCTCCAGGCATGACTTCTTACTCACTTCACCCCCAAGGGTCATTCTTGCAAGCCTTCTCTGTGCTAGACACATAACCAAACATGGTGGTTGCAGCAGTGAAAGGACCCACATTCCTGCTTTCATGGGGCTAACATGCTAGCCACTCAAAGCAGGTATGCCACAGGGCTGTAGTATCTTAAACATCTCAGACAGAGAGAGCATTTCTAAAAATTCCTTAAACAATAAGTCTAATAAAATGAAGAGTACTTATCATTTAAGCTGGATGCTGGGGTAGAGTGTTGGTGTCGAGGAGGACACAATTGAAAAGGAAGCATTAAAAATTAGATTTCCCCAAAACTAACAACGACCACCAAGACAAACATAGGCTGTCACATAAGCATAGGTCAGTGGTCACCAAGCTTTTCTGCAAAGGACAAGACAGTAAATATTTTAAGCTTTGTGGGCCACACAGTCTCTATTCCAGCTACTCAACTTTCCCATGGTCACACAAAATCATCCACAATGTGCAAATACATGACCACAGCTGCGTTCCAATAGAACTTTATTCATGAAAAGAATCTACAGGCCAGACTTGCCCCCACATGCGTTGTTTGCCAATCCTGATTGTGGTCCATCTTTCCCCAACAATCCTTCACAATGAAGAAACTAAACATATACTAGGTAGAATCCTTTACCCAAGGTTACACAGGGTAAGAATTCCCCTAACTCATTCTGTATCCCTAACTTCATGTAGTTGGTGTATAAGACAAACATGGAGAAAAACGTGACTCGGAGATACTGTATGCTAGAAGTCTCCAATCTCTCACTGAAGTGCTATCATTTGGGTGCCTAGTTGTGATGACAAGAAGTTGGTCAGTGAGAGCTGGAGCAGTTACAGAAATCTTTCTGGAGGAGGTGGGCTGGAAGAATTCCTGACCTGGAATACCCACCCTTTCTTTTCCTACCCACCTTCGCCCGCCTCTAACTACTTGCTCTGCAGATCTCACTGCCAGCTTCACCTCCTGTGGGAAGGCTCCACAGAATCCTCAGGCACTGTCAGATGCTCCCCCTACAGTGCTCCCATTGTACCTTGTGAAAGTCCACGGCCTCCTGCGCACACTGTTCTGCATTTAGATTATACTTATTAAAACTAAAACCAGCCAACAAAAATTGACAGTGCTTATCACCTGGCACCATGGTCTGGTTAATTCCATGTCTGAATCTCCAAAGGACAATGAGCAACTCAAGGGCAGGAACTGTTGTTTTCCGTCTTTGAGTCTAGCCCCATGTTGGTGCAGTACCTGCTCAGGATTCATGAGTTAGTTGAATTACCGAATTCATAAATAGGGGTCAGATTTGGATGAGCATAAAGGGAGTGAAAATTACATTTTCTTGAAGGGGAATCACTAATGACCTGGGACACAGATATGAAACTGAGTCTAAAGAGATGAGAGCAGTGAATAGGGGAGCACAGCTGGAGCTGGGACCTGGATGGGATGGCACCCAGTAATCTACCATCACTTTCCTAGTGACACTGTTGTCCCTGAAGGAGCTTTTCATTACAGAGTTGGAAAGTATTTTGATTGCAGACATTTTCATATGCAATTTTAGTGAAATTGATTCCCTCCCCTCCCCTGCTGAAGCCATGGTACTATGTTATAAAAACCATCAAGTAACACCCTAAATGTTTTCATGTCACTCTTTTTTAGTACCTGGAGATATGCTTTGGCTCTATTTCTATTTTAACTTATGCTACTTCTTGTTCTTCCCTTCTTAGCTTCTCTTCCAGACTTTCTGCTTTAAATTGTTGGGTGTGGTCACTGAATGGTTTTTGGTTTATGTCCATGAAGAGTTTCAGCTCATTATCTATCAAGCCACGTGTCTTCCTGTTTCCAGTGGGTTTCTGAGTTATGGTACAAAAATGACAACATGATCGCTTCTCGGCCTTTTGGCTAAGATCAAGTGTAAAAATGACAACATGATGGACAGAATCTTGACTACACTGTCTCCAGCTGCTCTAGCTCTATCTTTCAAATCACTTGTACCCTTTTAGCTCGATCACTACAAAAAGCTAGAAAAAACAAACCATGAGGCAAGGTATTAGGATGTGCTGAGATACTTATTTGAATCTTAATGCTATTAATAAAGATTTATCTGTCCCTCCTTGTTCAGTCCCGCAGGCTGGGGAAGCCTCTGAGAGGTTTCAGGTAGCTTACGATGAAACATCATTTCATATCCCATATCATCTTCGAAGATGAAGTAGGTACCATTTTTCTGCTGAGGGGCCTATTCTCTTTTCGACAAGGTTTCGTCTATGAATAGATTAGTCTTCCCAGGAGCTTCAGCTGATGGGTGATTAATATGCAGGGTCCACCCCCGGATTAATCATCTTGAGATACTAGGAGGTGAAACACCCACCTAACCCAGGTAAGAGCAGCTAAGCTGTCCTCTCTCCCTCTCTTTCTTGTCTCCTCTCCTTAGCATTTTCACGACATTTTAAACACAGGCTCCTCACAGCAGAATGAAAACAGAACAAGTCAAGTGATGCCGAAGTCAAAACTTGAAGTCACTTATTGGTTGAAAAAGGTACAACTAAAAATAATAAAAAAATTTACTAAGTTATAAAGGAACATTTTGCATATATTATAAAGCATTGTAGGATTGGTGACTAAGGGCTGAAGTCAAATGGCTGGTTTTTTTGAGTCTATATTAAATTTATTAATTTAGATACAATCTCTCCCAACTCTTCCCACAATCTCTACAATGGTATCCAACCTTGCATAAATAGCTCCCTTCCCCCACCCCCTCCTGGGGGAACGTCATACAAATTCACAGTTTAAATAATTATATCCCATTAACAACTTCCCCACTCCAATATGCTGGACCCTTACTTCTTTCACAGACATTGTCATAAGAACCCATCTAACCTAACCCAAGCAGCTATTAAGTGAACTCCAGCGGGGGATACTTGGAAAAATATAACAAAAACCAGCCACATTGAATGAACATGCAACAAAGGGCATTAGAGAAATTGGCTAATATACTGAATTACTTAAAATTATAATGTTGAAAAAAAAAACTGCAGTAGTGGGGAAATGATGCCAATTAGTGGCCCAGTAATAGGCAGGGGAAAAGTCACTTTGCCATCTATAACTCAGCTCTTCACTTCTCAGGCAGCGAATACCTGCTTTTCTGCCATAAGCACGGAACTATCTGGAAGACAGAGGTTTCAACCGTGTTGAGATTTTCAGGAGAAAACAAGAGGTGCCAGTTAAGACATCACCATGAACTTCAAAGTGCAGGAAGGAAGGGCTGTAAATGACTAAAGTGAAGTCAGATGACAATACTTACTGCTTTCTTTTTTCTCCAGAGGCCAATTTCTTCCTTTTCCTTTTTTGCTTTTTGATGGTACAGTACTCCGGCCACCCCCAGAAAGATTCCAGAATCCTCCCTCAGTTTTTTATTCCTGCAGTTGGCAACCTATACTACCAGGATATCCATCTTTAATACAAATCTGAATGCCTTGTACTGTCATTTGGGTTTAAATATATTTCCCCTGAGCCCTGGCCTCAGTAAAAATAGCAGACAGCTGGTCACCATGTTCCACACCATAAACCTGTTGGGAGGAAGTATGGCCAAGGGCCTTGGCTTGCATCGGAAAGCTTGTTTAAAACACAGACTTCTGGACTCCACCCTCGGGATTTCTGATATATAGGTCTGGTGTAGAATCCCCAAATCTGCATTTCTAAGTTCCCACTTGGTACCGATGCTGCTGGTCCAGGAACCATGCTCTCAAAATCACTGCTTTCAACCAATCCCAAAGTGACTATCTCAAAAGATAACAGTGGTTCCCAAACTCTGCTGCATCTCAGAATCACCTCGACAACTTCGACAATCCCAATGCATCTTATACCAAGTGAATCAGAATGTGTGTGCAGGCATTCACAGTTTTCAAACCCAGGCATCCGTATTTTCAAAGATCTCCAGGTGATCACAAAATACAGCCAAATTTGTGAACCGCTGAACCTTGGGATGAGACCCAAAGAGAAAGGGCATTAGACCAGAGGCCAGGGGGAGGAACAGGAGGAAGAACAGCCCTTATTAATCATGACCTTGGGACCCTCCTATTTACCTAGTATCTCTTTCTCATCTGTCAAAGGAGGTGACCCCTTTACTTGCCTCTCAAGCACCAGTAGCAAGAAAAATACATCAAACAAGCAAAATATTTTTGAAAATTAGGAAGGGGCCTCCAGATGGAAGGCATAGCAAGGAAGGTGGTGCTGTCTAGGGTGAGATACAAAGGCTTTGCCAGTGGGAAGACCTGGGTTAGCACCCTGCTTCTGCCTAGCTCTGCAACCTGAGCAAGTTCTTTGAATTGCTCTGTGCCGCACCTTCCTCCTTTGTAAAACCACAATGTCGTTTCCTTCCTCATGGGGTTCCTCCAGAGCAATTTTGCTATTTGCCCAGAACATATTGCAGAACGACTGCTAGGGCATATTTGATGGGTGTATATATCACACATGCCATGATCGCTGGATGTGGAGAAGGCTTCCTTTTGGGTAGACATTCAAACAGAAGTCAGTGAAATTAATAGTGGAAAGGCTGAAAAATAGCATCAGAGAGACATCACGTAAGTGGACAGGAGACCGCTGTGGTTGTGTGAAGATTCAACTCAGTTTAAATAACTCAGTGACTGGGTCTTGAGGCAGCAGTGTCCTTAGAATTAGGGAGCTCCACACCCTTTCCTCTTCCATCTGTACAGGACCCATTTACAAGCTGGCTTGCTTTTCAGATACTCTATGTACTGGTAGGTAATCTGAACTTGAAGGTACCTTCAGATCTTGAATCTTATATTTTATTTGGTGTATACAAGTTCTTCCCCTGGATTAGACTGCAAGCCCCTTGAATTTCTTGAGGTTCATGTTTTTTTAGAGCACCCGTGGATTGATAATTTTGGGTGCTTAATGGTCATCAATTTCTCATCTCTTTCCACAATGTCCCCTCTTAAATTACTACACGGTGTAATTGAATACTTTTTCAACAATCCAAATGCTATCTCTCTACTTAAAAGTCTTCCAAGGTTTCTCATCATTCATAGGGTCAAGTTTAGCCTCCTTGGTTTGGTAAGGCTCCTTAGTTGTTAAGGCTCTCCATGATCTGGCCTCTGCTGACTTCCCCAAGCTCGGTGGAGAGGATGTAGCCAGGGCTTTGCTGTTATCGAGATTAGGGGTTCAAATCCAGCCTGGCCCCTGACAAACTGTACATCTGCCTCAGAGTTCCATAATTTCCCTGAACCTCAGCTTCTTTATCTGCAAAATGGGAAAAGTATTATTTTTTTCAGGTTTTTTAGAAGACTAGGACTAATAAACTTGAGATGCCTAGCATATACATTTTCTTTTCTTTTTTAAAGATTTGTTTATTTTAGAGAGACAAGGTTGGGGAAGGACAGAGGGAGGGAAAGCCATAAGCAGACTCCCTGCTAAGCACAGAGCCCGATGTGAGGCTTAATCTCATGACCTGAGCCAAAGGCCGAGAGTCTGGCACTTACCCAACTGTGCCACCCAGGTGCCCATAGCATATACATTTTCTTAGTAAACACGAACAACATTTCCTGATACATGCACTTCCTTATACATGCAGCCCTTGTGCCAGGAATTGTGAGCACTCTCAAACACTCTATGCTACACTTTGCTTCTTTACCTTTGAACAAGCACTTTCCCATGTCATCAGTTTGGAATCTTCTCCCCCTTCAAGATCCAGATGAATAAGCATCACTTTGGTGATGCTTCCATAACCCACACATGCAAAGCTCCTCCCTTCCCTTGGTGCCGCTGCCATCTTGGTAGGGAGCTCTACCCGTCACTGTCTGATGAAACTAGTGGTTTATATGCCTGTCTCTCAAACTAGAGAGAAGCTATCAAAAACACCAGGGACCACACCCTGATTCATCAGCGAAGCCCATGACTTGCAAGCAATAGGTGACCAACATTAGCTAACTGTCTCCTCCTCACATAGTTTGTCCTGTCATTTGTGTAAGGTCACACGAAACCTGTTACGTCGCACGTTCATAGAGGGTATCCTACACCCTTGATACTCACAGACTCTTTCTACCTCAGTCTCCACTTTAACAAGCCCCTCTCCACCCTGACCCCCAAGGGATTTGAATGCACACCAGTGCTTGCAAAGTGTTATCCTAAACATCTCTGCACTCCCACCAGAGGCGCACAAGCAGGCACTTGATAAGTGAAAGCATATGGACAATTCATCCTGCATTAGCAAGGAAGAGGAAGGGGCTCTAGAGATATTTCAACCCTAGCATAATGGGAGTCATGGGAAGAATCCTTGTATTTTATTCTAGATAACACTGTGGTGATGATTTACAAACTCCAGGCTCCCAAGGGGGTCCTGAGATGTAGCCCTCCTTACTTTGATCAATAAAAATTAAAGTAAAAACAAATAGAAATCCATCCCAACCCAGATCCTGGTGCAAAAGAAGAAAAAAATCACTTTTAAGCAGTGCTGGATCACATAAATACAAATGAAACAACTAAAAGCTAATCTTCCAGTGGAGAAGGTAGCAAAAATCATGAAGGATAATAAGTCTGCTACGAGCGAGAGCATTCTGGCTTACCACCTGTATCAGAGCCAGGGGCCCCCGAAACATGAGACTAATCCAGAGTCAATACCATGGCAAGCAAACTTGTGCACCAATTTAGCCTGGAACGCCATTCACTTGAACATGGCCATTAGAACACTGGATGTGAACATCCCCCTGCTCCCACATCTCTGTAATGCTGTACGGAATGCCTTAGTCGTCCTGAACTGTGGCCTCAGGCCTCTCTCCTCCCTAAAGTACTATTAGAGATGGACTAAAGGCATAAGGAAAAATGACACTTGCATCAAGTATCCTCCCTCACACCTAGAACTCACATTAGGTGACATTACTGTCTGGGAATGTATTCAGTGGAAAACTATTCCAATAGCCAATAGCAATTCCATAGCAGGACGACATACTTCTCGGAGGCACAATTTATCATAAATAAGGTATTCGCAAAGCTTCTGCACAACTGTAAATGTTGTCTTACATTGTTTTCTGGGGGAAAAAAAAGGAGCAAGGAGGTACTCTTAGTCACAGATCACCGTCTCCAGGCCATAGACTGCCTTTGGTGGTGTGGGGACGGGATGGGGGCAGGCGATCCCGACTGCATCCCTTCTCTGCACACCGGGACAGAGGCTGTTAGAAACAGCAGCAAGAATTAAAGTGAGACACACTCGTTTTTATTTCATTTTTTCCCCTTAAATCTGAAGGAATGCCTGCCCACAAATTAAGACACAGACGCTTCACCCAGGGTGCAACCTCATTTATTTTTCTGAAGATCTTGAACAAACAAACAGTCCTACATGAAATGGAGAGAAAAAGGCATTTTGGAGCATTTCTTTGTCCTCCTATTCTCGAAAGAGATCAAATAGCATAATAGTTTGCATCCTTTTTGGTCGGGTACTTTTCTCCCCCATCACTTCACAGATGGGAAAGATTTTGTGAACTTTTCTAAGCAACCGACGGGACCGCCTCATCTCTCCTAAGTGCCTCGTCAGCAGATTCCTAGAGCCTGCTGTAAAAGCACTTGTTTCCACCCCCGCTCCCCTCCCCATCGGAAAGATGCCTCTTAAGCTATAGTGAGGCAGAGCATAGCCATTCAATTATCCAAATACTAGAAGTCTATAAAAGAACACTGTGCCGCAACTGGTCTCTTGATTTGAATGAAATAGCACGCCCAGGCACATCCCCAGATCCTGAAAATAAATCCCCATACAACGTCTTGTGACTCAACCATATCACAGGATGCATTTTTATCAATTTTGAGATAACTTGCAGGATACACAGACCAAATCAAGATGATCACACCATCAAGAGGGAGAAATCAACCCCAGATGAAACCCTTTTTCAGGGTTATTGATGGTAGCAACAGCACATCTGCCTTAAAAAAAAAAAAAAAATAGATGCTCAGATTTTAATTTTCAGAATGCTTTTAAACATATTCAACTGTTTAAATGTGGCCAGTGCCCACTCCACAAATAATCCAGTCTTTATCTGTGTGCATTTATGTCTATGGCCACTCAGAGAGTAAGTGGGCAAACAACTAACCAAACTAAAAGATAATTGTTCAAACCTCTAAAATTTACATCTAGCCCTTGAGAAACAGATGGTGGTTTCTGTAGAAGGCACAAAGCAATGAGCTGTCCAATTTCAGGTGTAGAAGCAGAGATTTCCTGAAAAAAGCAAGGCAAGTCACAGTTTCTATGCCATGTTCCTGTTTGCCAGGACTCACCTGTGCTTAGAAAGAGGGTGGTAGCGGAGGATTCATTTTCCTAAGGACACCGTACAATCCCATGGACAAAGTGAGTTCAGCGTCCAACCTTTGCTATCAGGAGACTGTGTACCCTCAAACCTCGGAAAGCATCCAAATCACTCAGCACACGTTCAATTCTCTGTACACGTTGCAGAAAAAAATCTCCCCCCTCACTTGTGCCGATCTCTTTATTGCAGTTGACATGGGCTCGCCCAGGGGACTGACTTGTTGTTCCATAAAGATCCTTAAATAGGCACTACTGATGAAACATTTAATCCAAGCCTCGGGATCAAATGGCTGCTACTGCCAGGGACGGCGATAGAAAAATCTATTCCCCAATTAAATAATTGCACGCAAAGCCATGACTGTTCATTATGTCCTTTAACGGAGCTCGGCTTTTGTGGCACACAGCCAACGGCCTTCATATTTTATTTTAGTAATATGTATCTAGTACTTTTGAGATCATGGATTATTTTAAACATTTTTTTGAAGGGAACCATCTCTTCCCCCATGTGAAAAATAGAGTGTGAGTTTGAGCAAGAGAGCCTGTTATGATCACCGTACAGCAATTATTTATGTAAGGGCACATGGGCTGTTTATGAAAGTCTTCTCTGCTTTGGGTTAAAACATAATCCTTTTTTTGGTGGGGGGGGCATTTTTGTCTCTTTAGTACTAGGACGTGAA
Source organism: Taxidea taxus jeffersonii (assembly GCA_003697995.1). Classification (NCBI taxonomy): domain Eukaryota; kingdom Metazoa; phylum Chordata; class Mammalia; order Carnivora; family Mustelidae; genus Taxidea; species Taxidea taxus. The sequence goes on from RCUC01142788.1 coordinate 23,839, forward strand.
TTTTTATCTTTTGCCTTATCTGAACTGTTTATCCAGGAAGTGAGAGGAGAGTCATCAACTGTCTATTAAAAAGGGCCATATCCTGGAAGTCTAATAAAAAATCTCGTCCCCCAAGGCAACGACATCCACATTATAGGACAGCATCAGACAACAGGAAGGTGGTTCAATGGGAAATGTCCAGAATGAGATTTCGTTCTGAAGCTTTAACTTCTTAAGAGCACAGGGGATTGTGAGCACAGCGACGGGAGATTTTTTTATTCTTATTTTTTTGTAAGGGAGGGAAGCTACACCTGGAACATAGCTAGTGAAATATTTCATAAGATTGGAACATTCATGCAAAACAAATACTGGTTTTGAAATGCAGAGCTGTTGAAACACAGAACAAATATCAGAAATTTGGAGAGGCTAAAAAATATCCCATAATAGAGCCTTTCCTCAAATATTCGTTTTTCTCATGAAAGAACAAAACAAACAAACAAACAAAAAAAACGCTCCAGGGCATGTGTCTCCTCTCGACAGGGGTTATTCTGAACAAAGCTTTCTGATGATGTATAAAGGTATCTAGCTCTTTGTGATGATAAGGTGGCTTAGAGCTTGTCTCTTGCCCCTTTCGAGGAAATGGATTTTTAATTCTTCAAAGTTGTCCTCTGTCTCTGTTATTTTGTGCTTTCATTCAGATTACCTATGGATTTTAATTACTGCCTTCTGTCATTTGGTTAATGAATATTTTTCTGATGGTCACATCCGTGGACCTGGATTGAAGTTCCAACCCATACGAGGTCAATGTTAAGGAATTGTTCTCCAAGGCCCATTGATTCTTGTGTCATTAAGTGGCAACTGTGAGTGCTAATGTACCAACATCTGGGAACTGTCCTTCTCCTAATTTCAAAGGATTCTGATATAACAAGGGATAGAATCTATGAAAAGCACTATTTCCATTTCGATTTTAACATCCTTCACATGGGAACTATTTATCAGTTCAAACTCCTTTAAAGAGGAAGAAATAACTTGAAAACATTCTTGGCTTCTCTTCCAAGGAGAGGCTGGCTATAGCGGAATCTCACTGAAACAAAACAATGCAAAATGCAACAAATAACTTCAAATAAAGTCTAGACCAAGAGGTGCGTGAAAAAAATAAACTCCATCCTTGCTGTCTTAGACCACTGTAAATGCCACTTTAATGATAAAAACGATTTAGTTAGAAAATAAAGTGACCTGATGTTAAGCAATATCTCAACACAGTTCTTGTCACAATTTGGGATATTTTTGTGGGATATGATCCAGTCCCTCCATCAGTGCTTATAACTCTCTTTGATTTTGTTACTTCCTTTGTTTATCCCTGCTGGATCAACATTCTCCATCACTAAAATACTTTGTGTAACTAAACCACCTAAAATTTACTGTATCTAGTGATCTATTACTCTAATCTTGGCATTATGATTCATTTGGCAAAAATACATGTATAATTTCTTTTCCTAAATAGGCTATTGAAATATCATGAAGTATCTTTACGGGGCAAGACAATTTTTATGGAGGAACAAAATAAACCACAAATAAATGATCGTGTCTGATAGCTTCATGATGAATATTAAAGAAATAAAACTGGCTTACTCTATTCTTTCTGACCTTTGAGAAGAATCTCTCAATGCTTTCAGAAACTTCATATCAATCTTCACACTCTAAAGAAATGTGCAACTTAGAAAGTTTCACAGACTCTTTTCGAATTAGTAAAACTTAAAGGGGGCAGGGTGAGGAGAGAACAGAGCCTTAAATTCAGCAAACACTATGACAGGGACCCCAAGCTACATTGTAATGCAACTCCCAAACAAAATTCCTTATTTTCCTTTTCCTCCCCCCCCCCCCCCCCATTATTTAAAAAGAGAGACAGAGACTTGTGCCATTCAAAAAGAGCTTTCAACTTCTCCCCAGTCAACGATTGAGTGACTCCTTGGGGACCCTGGACTGGCTTTTCAATATTAATAATTTGAAGTACTAATGTCAAATTTCACTTTTGGAGTAGCAAATACATCGGGTTCACCAAATAGCTCGGCTTTTCTTTATAAATACTCCACAATGAATACATTAGCTTTAACATCTATTCTTTTGAAACCATCTTGAGGTGGTCTGACTTTTGTTTTCTTTACTTTCACAAACACACTCCTCCCCATGATTAATGGCCTCCCATTGGGTATATGGAAAATTTCCCAGCCTGGTTCCCTTGAGAATGCTCTACAACATGGATTTCTAGGCAAAGCTAGATTAAAAGAGGAGGAGCATGAGCTATAGTCCCCCTACCCCACAGCCATCAATTACATACAGTTATAAATCAAAGTTTTCAGCCCAAACAAAGACCAGTGTGGCAAGCAAACAAGGGCGTTCACGGCAAATTGTTTTGAAGCCGAATAAAACTCTTGACAGGAAACAATGGAGTCAGCAAAGCTCCTGTCAATATCACTCTAAAGTTTAGCTGATTTATGAAGAATTAGACATGGTGTATCAAGTTGCTCGAGGATTGATTGAGAAAACAACACCGAGAAGTGTGAATAAGCTAATATGAAACCAAATGAAGCTCTTCCTTGATCAAAAAAGTTTAGCCAAAAACTGTTTTTATCCATATGAATTTGACCCCTCGCCTTATATTCTTACCCCAAAATCTCTAGTTATCAGACATATTCCCCCTTCCCGTACTTATTTTGGGGTTCTCTGTAAGCAGAATTACTGGCCTTTACAACCTTCCTGTGAACCATGGTTTCAGGCTCATACTTTTCTATTTTGATCTTACACTTGGGAGAATTTAATTTCACTTGTTTCAGATACTGTTTATATGCCCCACATAAAAATCTATTTCAAAAGGAGAAACAGGAAAATATTGACTTCTGTGAAAACAAATAGAAATGCCATCAGGAGGCAAAGCAAGTGCAGAAGGCATGAAATTAAATAAATAATACTGTAAGTTTTCTAAGTATTTTTTTTATCCTTGAGATCTAACATTTATCAAGAGCTTTCAAGAGCCCCAAACTGCTCCCACCTACAAAACATGTACTTGAGTAAGAGAATAATAATTCTAGTAGCTGTTATTATTATTATAACATTCACTGAGCATTTACTATGTGCCAGATACGCTTCAAAGCAATTTATGCGCATTAGTTCATTTATTCTTCAGAACAAACTGATTAACTATTGACTATCATTTTCTCCATTTTATGGTAGAAGAAACTGATGCATAAAGAGGCTAGCTTGTCTGAGGTTGCATGGTTAAGAAGTTACAGAAGTGTGGTGCCTGGGTGGCTTAGTTGGTTAAGCAGCTGCCGTAGGCTCAGGTTATGATCTGAGGGTCCTGGGATTGAGCCCTGCATTGGGCTCCCTGCTGAGAGCCCTTTCTCCCACTCCCTTTGCCCCTCCCTCTCCTCATACTCTCTCTCTCTCAAATAAATAAAATATAAATAAATAAATAAATAAATAAATTTACACAAGAAAGATATGGTGGATCCTGACTTTGAACCCAGGAAGTAGGACTTTGTAACCACTATACCAAACCTCGTATTTGGAATAAAAAATTAAAAAATATAGATCTCTCTTGGGGAATGTGGGTGCCTCAGTCAGTCAAGTGTCTGACTCTTTGGCCAAGGTCATAATCTCAGGGTCATGGGAGTGAGCTCCGTATCAGGCTCCATCCTAGGTGTGAAGCCTGCTTGAGATTCTCTTTCCCTCCTCATCTGCTCCTCTCCCTGCTCACGCTAAAAAAAATAAAAACTATATATTTAAAGGATTAAAAAAATAAAAAATATAAATCTCCTTTAAATTACTCAAAATTGATTCAAAATCTTCACTCCTGAGGAAAGATGTCCTCCCTTGCCCCATTCATCTTACCTTAGCAAGTTGTGAAAATCAAATGATATTGTATACAAACATGGAAGGGAAATGTTTTAAGATGTATGGAATATCTGAAATTACCTTGCTCATGATGAGTTTCACTGTTTTAGTAACAGAGCTGCTTTTTCTGTGGACAGCCTACTTCATGTTCTGCTGGTAGGAACTGGACAAGTGGTGGGGCATATGATTCAAGCCTAATTAGAATTCGTCACCCTCCACAGTCAGAGTATAATGAGAGTGGGAATGATATGGGCCATTTCTGGGCCAGACCATTAAGAGGTGAGTGACCCTCTTCTGTTCTCTTTCCTCTTCTAACAAAAAGCCTGGATGTGGTACACTGATCTTGAGCACGCTGAGTCATCAAGGGTATAGGGGATGGCAAAGCCACAAGATAGAAGGAGCCCAAGTCCCTGAATTATTACAAAGAGTGGCCTCCAACCTAAACACCTATGGGAAGTTGTTAGAAAGAAATGAAGTTCTATCAGTCTTAAGCATTATATATTTTGCTCTATGTATTACAGCAGTGTAGCCCACCCTGATTAATACGTTAACAACGTAAGTGAATACACTTTCAGTTTAGATTATTTCATTATATTATTTGGAATGAAGACCATGCAAATGAATTTGGAACAGATCTGGACAATTATGGAAGGGCTATGCCAAGACATCTTCCTATTTTAGTAAAATACAAAGAAGATGTAATAAGATAGAAAGAAGATGATGAAGCCAAGAGTTTCTAATTCATTATTTGGGAGGAAGAGGGCCTTGATCAAGACTAAGCAAATAGATTTTTAAAAATTGGCAGTGCAGGGATGCCTGGGTGGCTCAGTTGGTTAAGCGGCTGCCTTCGGCTCAGGTCATGATCCCGGCGTCCTGGGATCGAGTCCCACATCAGGCTCCTTGCTGGGCAGGGAGCCTGCTTCTCCCTCTGCCTCTCTGCCTGCCACTCTGTCTGCCTGTGCTCACTGCCTCTCTCTCTCTCTCTGACAAATAAATAAATAAAATCTTAAAAAAAAAAAATTGGCAGTGCAGGGGCACCTGGGTGGCTCAGTCGTTAAGCATCTCCCTTCAGCTTGGGTCATGATCCCGGGGTCTTGGGATTGAACCCCACATCGAGCTCCCTGCTAAGAGGGAAACCTGCTTCTCCTTCTCCCAGTCCCCCTGCTTATGTCCCCTCTCACTGTCTCTATCTTTCTCTGAGTCAAATAAATAAAATCTTAAAAAAAAAAATTGGCAGTGTTTATCCTTCAGTGTTGTGTTCAGGATAAAAGGAAATAAGCTAAATGGATAAGGGCATAAGAAAGGGGGCAGATGCTAGAATAAGGAAAAACTACAGGAAAGAAGGGAAAGAGGGAAGATAGAAATGTGAATGTGGTAAAATAAAATTAAATCAATAACTCCCCCCAAATATTATTTCGTAGAAAAATCTAAAAAAAATCCTTAAAGAAGAATTTCTTATAATTTTTTCCCATTCCATGACAAGATGGATAAAAAGTAGACCCATTATTAAAAAAGAAATAAAACCTGAAAAGGTAACCTGAGAATGATATTCCTGTGCTTCTCAGTAAGCTATCTAATTGTTCTGTTTTTTGTGACCTTTGCTACATTTGTTAAAGAAATCCTTTGTTTTCCTACACCATGAAATAGATGACAGTACTCACTTGCAAAAGAATAAATCCCAATTGATAAAATAATCCAGTATTTTTGAACTTCAGATGGCATATCTAGAGTTGTATCCTCTTGATCTTCTGTTTTTAGGATGATGCATACCTTATGCCATCTTCAAAATAATGGATTCTTATAATTTGTAGTTTATAATTTTCTATTAAAAGGACAGTACACAGATGATTTTTCATGATTCTTACATAAAAATGTAACTTTCAGTAAATTAGTGCCCCAAATGCTGATAGTTAGAAGATTAAACTGATTTATGATGGAGTCTATACTAGCAATTGCTCTTTTTAAAAATGTACTCAAATTAAATGTAAAATCTTATTAAAACTTTAGATCAAAATAAATATACATATTAAGAATAGAAACAAAGCCAAAGATCTGGAAACAAATATTTAAAAATCTGAAAATGATAAAATATAAAAATGGGGAAAATACAAAAATATATTTAGAGCTAGACAAATAATATCAAAAAATGTCTCCTTGCATTTTCTGATGAATTCTAGAAGAACAGCTTACACATCCTTTTTCAAATAGTATTTTGTAAATCTCTCCCAAATGCCAATAATTTTTAAGTTGTAAAAAAATAAAATTAAGAATAGTTTCTTCTATCCTACAGAAAGATTAATTATCAAATGATTAGCCAAATACTGTTTTCACCCTGAGGCTGAAACTCACTAAGGTATGGCAGAGAATAGCTGCTGTCAGGGGAGAGATGAATGAAGATTCCAAAGGTCACAGAGTACTGGAAGAAATTTCAATTTGGTTCAAAGTGGCTAGACTTTGCTGAATATCCAGAGTATCCAGGTGAGACTTTATAAAGGTTTTGCCTTAGAAGTATGGCAACTATAGGCCTATACAGAAGAGCTACTACAGATTTGTCCCAACAAAGACTAAAGCCAACCTAAAACTCCAGCTTAAAAACTCCACACAATAACCTACTAGAGAAAACCATCTTTTTTTTTTTTTAAGATTTTATTTATTTGTTTGATAGACAGAGATTTCAAGTAGGCAGAGAGGCAGAGAGAGAGAGAGAGGAGGAAGCAGACTGTCCACAGAGCAGAGAGCCCGATGCGGGGCTCGATCCCATGACCCTGGGATCATGACCCAAGCTGAAGGCAGCGGCTTTAACCCACTGAGCCACCCAGGCACCCGAGAAAACCATCTTTAAAAGGTGATAATATAATCCAGAATCCCAACAATAAAGCATTCATCACATCTAGCATATATTCAGTAGTTAATAAATAGTAAAAGTGTGAGTGTTAGGGAGATGACCATGAGAGATAAAACAGAATATAGAAACACAGACATCACATAAATGTTAGAATTAGCAAATAAGGATTTTGAAAGTTATTATGAATGTTTTCATTGATTTAAAAAAAGATGGTCATAATGAGTGAACAAATAACAAATCACAACAGAGTAATATAAACTATAAAAGAACCAAATGGAAATTCCAAAATTGAAAAACACAGTGCCCGAAAAGAAAAATCAATCAATCAGTGAATCACTGAATGGGATCAACAGCACACTGGGAATGGTAAAAGAAGACTAGTGAACTTGAAGAAAGATCAATAGAATTTTTCTAAAAGTGAAGCACAGGGAAGATTAAAAAAAAAAAAAGAGCCATAGCAATCTAGGAAAATGTAAAATGGCTTATTATATATGTAACCAGAGTCCTCAAAAGAAAGAAGAGACAGATTAGGGCAGAAAAAATATATTTAAACAAAAATGACCAATAATGTTTCATATTATTCAAAACACTACACTTTTTAAAAACTACCAGGATTCTACAAGCTTAATGAATCTCACACATAATGGTTACAAACAAACAAAAACAAACATTAAGTACTTATTAAAAATACTGAAAACAAAAGATCAAGAGAGAAATCTTTAAAGCAGTCACAGGGGAAAAGACATATTACATACAGAGAAATGATGATAAGAATAACAGCTGTGTTGATTAGAAGCAATACAGGGAAGAAGGCAACAGAACATCTTAAAGTCCTGCAATTAAGTAAACAAAACACAACTAGACACCTTATGAACTAGAATTCTATATGTAACAAAAATATTCCTCAAGAACAAAGGTGGTACAAAAACACTTTCACATTAACCAATTTTTAAAGATTGCAGCATCAGGGGACTTGCATTATAATAAATGTCATATAAAGTTATTCATGTTGAAGTGAAATACTCTCTGAGAGAAATTTAAGTCTACATGAAGAAATAGAGCACTTGTAAAGATGAATGCGTGGGTAAAAAAATAATATTTTTTGTTTCTTACTTTATTAAAAGACAAATGGTTGCTTATAGAAAAAAATAGCACTCTGCTTGGGGGTTCACACAATATGTAAAAGAAATGAGAGCAGTAATACAAAGGACAGGAGGGAATAAATAGAAAGATGTTATTGTAAGCTTTTTAACACTGTACTTAAAGAGATATACTATTAAATCAAAGTAGACTAGCATAAATTAAAGACATGTATTGTAAGCCCTAAAACAAGTACAAAGATAGAATACAATGAACTATGGCTAATAAACATGTAATGGAGATAAGAACAATACTAAAAATCTGTCAAATTATCTTTAAAAAGCAGGAGAGGAGGAAAAATAACTATAAAAAATGGGAGAACTATAATACAAATAGCAAGATGCTATACATAAATCTAAACATATCATAATTACATTAGGTGTAAATGGATTAAATAATGAAAAATAATACATTGTCTGATTGGATTTAGGAAAAACAGCAAGTCTCACTTCTGTGTTCTTTACCAGTGACACATTTTAAAAATAAAGGCACAGAATTTAAAGAGAAAAATATTGAAGAAAATATGCCATAGAAACAGGCATTTTAATCTGGAGTTGCTATATAAATATCAGCAAAGTAAACCTCAAGACAAAGAACCTTACCTGAAACAGAGAAGGATTATGCATAGTGATAGAGAGTAACTTCATGAGGTTTCAGTTCAAGATGAAGATGTGAGAGGATCCTGAAATTACTTTCCTCTCATAAACACACTGAATCTATAGCTACACAAAAAACAACTCCCTCTGAAAGAAATCCAAAAACCAACAGAGGGACTCCTACACATTGGGAGAATAAGACAAAAACCTACAGAAAATGGGTAGGGGAGACCAAGACACAATCTTACCATAACCCCCTTCCCTCCAGTTCTATGTACAATGGCATACAACTAGGAGGGAACTCAGACTCCTCAGCTTCTAAGGAGTTAAGGGTTTGGACCCTCTATCTAGTGATCCAACTATTAAGACTTCCACTCAAGGGATAGGATCCTAAAACATCCAGCTTTGAAAGCTAGTGGGGTTTACATTCACAAGATCCACAAGGCTGTAGCAAACTAAGAGACAGTTCTTAAAGGACTTGCATAGACTCACCATGGCTAACCCCTCAGCACAGAGGCAGCAGACTGAAACACACCCAGTCTTTCAGTGAAAGAGGCGTTTTTGTTTATCTCAAAGGCTTCAGTTGAGGAGCAGGCTTCTAATTCAACACACATCTAGAGTCTGACTTTAATATTCTTCAGAGACTACAGGGACTGGCAGATGCCATCCTCATGCTATCCCTCTGCCTAATTAGGTTTCTAATATCTTTTGGAAGAGAACTTGTTCACATCTTTGGTGTCCCAGTTCTGTGGCTACCACTGAGGATCTCCCCACCCCCCGCCCCTTGATTATTTGGCTTTGGTAGCCTGCAGATCTCAAATTTGTGAGCCCTACATGACTGTAACAAAAACACAACTCTTAGCTGGCTATTTCCCTGGACACAGTATAGAAACAGCAGATAGAAGTACTCAATCTTTCCCTGGAAGAAGGATATTTGCTTATCTTGAAAGCCGAGGCCTGAGAAGCAGGCTTCCAATTTAACACATACCCAGAGGCTGACTACAATCCTCTCAGAGATGTGGGATGCCAGCTGGGACAATCTTTATGCTCACCTCTACCATACATGAGACTGCCATTGTCTCTGAGAAAGGAGCTTATATGCACATGTGTGGTGCCTCAGCTTTTGTGGTTGCCACCTAGAGGATGCATCCTTTGAGAGCTTACCACTGGCAGCCAGTGGGGCTTATGTTCACAAGTAGGAGAGTAGCAAAAAAGAAAGTTCTTAACTGACTACCCCTCCAAAGTTTAGTGCAGAGGGAGCAAACAGAAATGCTCATCTCTCAGTTTTCCTCTGAAACAGATATTTCTGTCTACTTTGAAAGCTGCTGCCTGATCAAATTCCAATCAGTCTGCTTCTAGATGCAGCCTGAGATCCTCCCCTTTGGGACACTGAAAGGTCTTGGAACACCTTCAACTACTTGGAGTCACTAAGAACAAAAGAAGCCACTTAGACAATCACAGAGATCTGAAAGACAACCAAGAGTTAGGGCAAGTTTGGAAAATAAGGTTCATCTCCTAAATGAGACCACTTTTCTAAGACTTAGAGAGGGTTTTTTTTTTTTTTTTTTAATCTAATGTATGGAAAGTAGCACAGAGAGTCAAGAAAAATGAAGAAACAGAAAATATATTCTAAACAAAAGAACAAGATAAAGACTTCAATGAAATGGAGATAAGTGATTTATCTGCTGGAGAATTCTAAATAACAGTCATAGTGATACTCACTGAGGCCAGGAGAACAATGCATGAACAAAGTGAGAATTTCAACAAAGAGGTAGAAAATGTTAAAAAGTGCCAAGCAGAAATCACAGAGCTAAACAATACAACCACTGAATTGAAATAGTCAATAGAAGAATTCAACAGCAGATGGGATGAAGCAGAAGAAAGGATTGGCCAATTCAAAGATCAGTGGAATTCATCTAATCATAGGTGAACAGAAAGAACAAATAAGAGTGAGAATAGATTAAGGGACTTATGGGACCAATATTCACATTATAGGGGTCACAGAAAAATACAAGAGTGAAAAAGGGACAAATAATTTTTATGAAGAAATGGTAACTGGAAACTTCCCTAACCTGAGACAAGAAACAGACATCCATATCCAGGATGTACACAGAATTCCAAATTAGATGAATTCCAAAAGACCCATACCAAGACACATTTTAAGTAAACTCTCCTAAGTTAAGACAAGGGGTAGAATCTTAAAAACAGCAAAACAAATTATGACATATAAGGAAATACCAATAAGACCATAAGCAGATTCTTCAGCAGAAACTGCAGGTCTAAACAGAGTGGCACAATATATTCAAAGTGATGAAAGAAGAAGAAGAAAAACAAAAAACAAAAAACAAAACTGCCAACCAAGAATACTCTATGTGGTAAAGTTGTCCTCCACAATGGAAGGAGAGATATTAAGTTTTCCAGATAAGCAAAACCTGAAGGAGTTCAGCACCACTAGAAGGACCTTACAATGGTAAAGGGATTTCCTTAAGCTGAAACAGAAGGGTCCTAATTAGTAACAGGAAAATATATGAAAGCATAAATCTCACTGGCAAAGGTAAATATGTAGTTTAATTCATTTGGAATAATCAAATGCCCTTATGGTGGTAGATTAATGTCTTACAAATCTTATCTGAAGGTTGAAAGACACAAATAGTAAAATATAATTCTAATTACATAATATCTTAATGGATACATAAGATAAAAAGACAAATTTGATATCAAAAACATTAAACATGGAAGAATATAGTGAAAATGGAGAGCTTTAAAATGTGTTTTAATTTGTTCATATAAAATAAACTGTTATAAATATAAGATGTTTAATATAAGCCTTATGATAATAACCACAAGGCAATAACCTATGGTAGATACATAAAAGATAAAGGAATTAAGCATACCACTAAAGAAAGGTCATCAGATCACAAAGGAAGAGAGCAAGAAAGAAACAAAGGAGTTACAAAACAACAACAAATACCACTTAACAAAATGGCAGTAAGTCCATATGTAATAATAATTACTTTACATGTAAATGGACTAAATTCTCTAACCAAAAGACAGAATGGTTAAATGAATTAAAAAAAAAAAAAACAACAACCCACAAGATCCAACTAGAAACCATGTACAAGGGACTTACCTCAGCTTTAAGTGCACACAGAGACTTAAAGTGAAAAGATGAAAAAAGATATTCCTTGCAAATGGAAAGTGAAAGAAAATTGAGGTAGCTATATTTATACAGACAAAATAGACTCTATAAGACAAAGTTTGTAATACAAGACAAAGAGGGTCATTATATGATAATAAAGGGGTGAATTTAACAAGAGAATAAAGCATTTGTAAATATTTATGCACACCATATAGGAGTACTTAAGTATATAAAGCAAATATTACAGATGTAAAGGGAGAAACAGACAGCAATACAATAACAGTAGGGAGTGTTAATATCCCACTTTCAACAATAAATAGATCATCCAGACAGAAAATCAATAAGGAAGCATTAGATTTAAATTATATGTTAGATCAGATAGACAGACGATTGTGAGACATTCATTCTATAAGCAAGAGAACACAAATTCTTCTCAAGCATACATGGAACATTCTCCAGAAACTATCATATTTTAGGATGCAAGATAAATCTTAGTAAATTTAAGAAGAATAAAATAATATCAAGCACACTTTTTAAGCACAATGTTAAGAAAATAGAGATCAATTGTAAGAGGAAAACCAGAAAATTCACAAATATGTGTAGATTAAGTAACATGTACTGAATAATCAGTGAGTTAAAGCAGGAATCAAAAGAAAAATAGAAATACATGTTGAGACAAATGAAAATGGAAATACAACATACCAAACCTAATGGGATGTGGCAAAAGCAGTTCTGAAAGGGAAGTTCATTGCAATAACCATCTACATTAAGAAACAAAGTAGGGGCATGAAGGTGGCTCAGTTGGTTGAGTGTCTGACTCTTGGTTTTGGATCATGTCATGATCTCATGGGCTGTGGTATCCAGCCCCTCATTGGGCTCTACACTCAGTGGGGAGTCTGCTTAAAGACTCTCTCTCCCTCTCTCTTTGCCACTCCCTCCACAGGTGCACATTCACTCTCTCTCAAATAAATAAATCTTCAAAAAATAAAAAACAAAGACCTCAAACAACTTAACTTTGACAAACTAGAAAAGAAGAACAAATTAAGCCCAGAGTTAATACAAGGAAGGAAGTATCAAATATCAGAGAGGAAATAAATGAGACAGAGACTAAGACAATCAAAAAGGTATGAAACCAAGCTCGCTAACTGAAAAGATAAAACAGAGAAACCTTCAGCAAGATTCAGCAAGAAAAAAAGAAGACTCAAAAGAATAAAAGAATAGGAGACTTCTAGAAATAATTATATGCCAACAAACTGCACAACATAGAAGAAATGGATAAATTCCTAGAACTATAAAACTATTATGACTGAATCATGATGGAATAGGAAATCTGAGCATATTAATTACTAGTATGAAAACTGAATCAGGAACGAGAAAACCTCCCAACAAAGGAAATTCCATTAACAGATAGCTTCAGTGAATTCTATCAAACATTTAAAGAATACCAACCCTTCTTAAACTCTTGCAAAAAATGGAAGAGGATGGAACACTCCAAACTCAGTTTGCAAGGCCAGTGTTACCCTGATGTCAACACTGCCTCAGGACTCCATAAGAAAATTACAGACGGATATCCTTGATGAAAACAGATGCAAAAACTCTTCAAAATTGATAAACATTGGACACAAGCATCCAAAGCAAACTTGAGAAAGAACAAAGCTGAGGGCATCACAACTCCTGATTTCAAACTATATTATAAAACTATAGTAATTAAATTGGCATAGTATTGGGGCGCCTGGATGGCTTAGTCCAAGGAGAGTACAACTTGATCTGGCAGTCATGAGTTCAAACCCCATGTTGGGTGCAGAGATTACCAAACATAAATAAACTTTAAAAAATGGTATGGTATCCACATAAAATCTGACCCACAGATCTAAGAAACAGAGATCACAGCAATAAACCCACATACTTGTGGCTAAATTGAGGTTTATTCATACAATGGAATATTTATATATTTACAGATATATTATATATAATATATTACACATAATATAAGTTATAAATATAATTATATTTATATATACTATATATATTATATATCATATATATAATTATAAATAATGTAAATCACAATATATTATATAATATAAAAATATATTTAAATTATATTATATATAATTATATATTTATAAATGTATAAACAAACATTTTTTTGAGAAAGAGAGAGGGAGAGAGAAAGAAAAGGGCGGGGAGCAGGAGAGAGAGAATCTGAAGCAGGCTCTATGTCTAGTGCAGAGCCCAAGGTGGGGCTCGATCTCACAACCCTGAGATCATGACCTGAGCCAAAATCAAGAGATGGACACTTAACAAAAGGAGGCACACATGCACGTGCTCCCTCCCACCCTTTTTTAAAGACCAACATATTTCTTCTTGGACTTAAGGTAGAGCTGGCTTACTGTAGATGACACACAGCAAATGACTGACAGAAGTGGCTCTTTTTCACACAGAGATCTAAAAGACTAGGAAAAGAAGAGATTTGATGCTTTTGGTCATCCTGATGGCATCTACAGCTCTCATCATACTGGACCAGGTTTCTTAGAAATTTCACCCTCACAACCTCTGCCTCCTGAGAAGCACTGCAGTTCACAAGGTAGCTTCCCCCTCAAAGTAGAGTGAGAATCTCTTGTTCTCCCACAGAGCAACTGATCTGACTGTAATAAACATGTCCGCAGCTTACTGGGTTTTGGGAACAGCTTCACTTAAAAAACAAACAAAATTTTAAAAGATTTAATTTATTGCAAGACCTCTTCAAAATCTTTAATATGCAAATGCTCAGAGTGACTCTTCAAAATGGGGACACAATGAGAAAACTTTTCAAACCTACCTGAGCATTTAATCATTTATTCACTAAAAATTTCTGCCAGGAGGAGTTCTGGGGAAAACGTACTTGGTATGTACTAGGGCAAAGTAGTGTTTGGTGTTTTCTTGAGGGCTCAAGAAACAAAAACTAAATGTGGGCAAATTCATTTCTAAAATAGCCACATAGGGGTGCCCAAGTGGCTCAGTCAGTTAAGCATCTCCCTTTGGCTCAGATCATCATCTCTGGGTCCTGGGATCGAGTCCAGCATCCAGTGTCCTACTCAACGGGGAGTCTGCTTCTAGCCCCTCCCTCTTCTCCCTCTTTGTCTCTTCCTGCTCATGCCTGCTTTCTCTGTCTCTGTCTCTCTCTCTCTCGTGCTCACTCTCCCTCTCTTAATCTAATAAATATGATCTTTTTAAAAAATCTTTGAAAAAAATAGCCACAGAACTCTGATAATTGCCATCATATGTATAAAGCATATGTAATGCTCCTAAATTAAAAAGTATTACATGGAGCACTGGGTGTGGTGCATAAACAATGAATTTTGGAACACTGAAAAAAAATAAAATAAAAAAATGAACCACTTATTTAGACACTATTCAATTTATGGATTACTTTGAATGAGGGCTTACATCCTGAATGGATTGTTCCTGCTAATAAGGTATGTTGAGAATATAATGTGATAAACTATATTTGAATTAATGGTTAAAATTTAACTTTGATTACCAGATGCTGACTGTAGGTTTTCCAGCACTCTCAGACATCTAATGGCACAATCAAGTGACTTGTTGGTCTACAAACCAAAGTGTCAAGAGAGTTAATTTGTCCATTTGTTGGTTGCTCATGGTCATTAGTCAGTGGATGGACCTGAAATTATTATTTCACATACAAGGTCTTGTATAGAAACTCCAAGTTCCTATTTGCTCTCCCCTGACAAAAACTGTCAAAGCATTGTATCATACCCAGGGGATTCCACCACAAATGTCACAGTCATTTGCTTTTCCAGTTGTTTTTATTCGAGGACAATTCCCTTATGAAATAATTTCTACCCTCTACCCATCCTCTAAATGGCTAATAAGAGGGTTCTTAGCAATTAGCAGAGTTCTGGTTAAAAAAAAAGTAATAATAAATAAATAAATAAATATTCAAAAAGTAAAATAAATAAGTAAAAATTAAAGAAAAATCCTAGTTATAATGTAGTCATGGCCCAGAGAAATTGGGGCAAACATTTTTCCTTTTTACTTTAATAAGCACACATCCAAGTAGGGACATGCAGGGTATCTGCTCAGTCATGCCCGGGGCTCAACATCCATCTTTCTGTTGCTTTACCACTTCTAGACTGACAGCTAAATTACTGCACAGAAGAGGTTTCTATGGGCTGTAACTGTAATGCTGCCACTGAAACTAGTTTGTTGGCTAAAGGATAAACAGGGATTGAAGGACAATTTTCATTAACAGAGAAAGATGTGGTAGAGGAGAGAACGGAGCTGGATCTGCATGGGAAAACAAGCTGAGCAAACCCCAGGACAAGACACAAGTAGACACACTCGAATTGAGTTGTAATTTTCTTGTCAAGCGGCAAGCGCCTGCTGAACTCTTGGAAGAACCTCTCATCTGCATCTCATACAGTCTCTGTGCCCGATGACTAGAAAGAGATTTTTACCTGTAAATGGAATTGAAATTAGAGCAAATAAAGAGAGGCAGTCAACAGCGCTGCAAAATGAAAAGGACACAGATTTTCCAGAAAGATGAACTGTTTTTGTTGAAGCATTATCAAGCTACAGCCCTGAAAACTAAGATCGAGGAATGTGGGAAAAATCAAGCCCATGCTTAGTAAACTGCTTGGCCAATATGGACAAGCCACTGCACACCAGATAGATGAAATCATTTACTTAGTTGGTGATCCTGTATAGATTCAATGAAGCAGAGGAAGACATATTCAGATCCACACTGTGTTACCAGTGTCAGGCTAGCAATCATCTCATTCACCTTGATGTCTACTTCATCTCCAACTGTCAGTAGTACAGTACATCCAATGGGCCCTTACTATACATTTATGGAATATATTGTTGAATTAATATTTCTTACCCAAGGGAGAAAGTAGTAACAGACATCAGAAAGTTATAGAGATGAATGGTGGGGTTCCCACTTCTGGTGGGAAGGGTCAAAGATGACTCTGTAGAGATGTGGCATGTGACTTGGGCTTCAATATTGACAAATACAAGGAGGTTCAGAATGACAGGAAAAACAAAGCATGAACACACAGTGGAGGACTCTCAGGAATTAACAGGAAAGGGAAGTGGTATTCTGAATCATCAGTAAGAATTGTCTAGGCCAAAGTGAATGCACTCCTATCATTCTGATTATCAGCATCTGATGAGGAAGCAAATACTGTTCATAGCTACCTAACTACTAAACAAATCAGGTCAGATTATGGCTCGGTAATGGCTATGAACCAAGCGATTCTCTTTCATAGTGTTAGAAACACCCTTACAGAAAGGAAACATTATTCCTGGCATTAATGAAACCAGTAATTTAATCCCAGACTCTACTCAGTGCCTGGCATGTTGCCTGGTACCACAGTAGGTACATGAGAAATATTTGTTGAAGGAATGACTATCAGAAGTCAAGATCTCATCAAATACTGTAGAACAGACTATCCCTTATCTCCTATCTCATTCTCACTTCAAAACTCAAAAATATCAATACTCCATTAATGACAAGAAAGTCTAATTCACAAAGTAGCTGATAAAACAAAAATCACAACTGTTTCCCCCACCTACTCTCCATAGCTTGTCAAGGTCATTTACAAGCATCTTTATTTTAGCAAGCCTATTTGTTTTCAACATCTACTGTTCCCTTTGGATTTTCACTTACAGGAATTACACTCGCATTATTTACTGCAAAGTAAATTACTGCATGGTCTTTCAGAGTACATTGATGAAGTATCCACAGCAAGGAGGTTCAAAGGTCAGATGAGTCTGGGAAATGATTGGAACCCTGAACTTCCTCTTGGAGGTTCACTCTGTAAGTAATGCATTTAAGGCTCTGAGAAGCCTGCAGTCAAGAAAGCCAGTTAACTGCTTAACCCAGAGTTTTTTAAATTGTTTTGCCCAAGGAACTTATTTTGAATGGTGGCCATTCTCTTTCAGAACTTGTGTTCTGTGGTGCAACCTTGAGACAACACCATAAGGCAGAGATTACAAACTGGTGGCGTGCACAGTGTTTTAAACTTGAGTGATCACACACACTGAGAGGGAGGGCAGGGAGAACAACAGTGGGACACCCTGGCAACCTTGGGCCACATTCTGACCTAGCATCAATCCCATTACTGCTTTGTAAGGAACATACATTCTCTGCTTCCTTAGGACTCTGGCATTCTCTTATTATTCCCAAATCACTTCTCACATGTGTATCACTTGCCTGATTCCTGCCAATACTTGACTTTGGACCTTCAATCCCAAGGTAGCTTAATCACTCAGTTGTTCCTACTACTTTTTTGGGAGAAAAGAATGCCAGTATTTAAATAGCAGGGGAAAAAATAGGTCAGTATAATAGGAAACCCTGTTCTTAGCTACTAGAAATAATTTCTGTGCCTACTGAACCTCAAGGAAATAAATAAGAAGGTACCTATATCAGTATCATGACTTCAAAATGGTATTTGCCCCATTTTCTTTTTTGCATCTGCAAATCCATAATCCTCTTAATATAGGAATCTTGGGATGTTATAGAACATTACTATGAGGTAGTTCACCCATGGTCCCCAGAAAGGGCTCCTTGCTCCTGAATGGAATCATTCAGACTCAGACTAGCCTCAGACTCTAGCAACTGGCTGTTCTGAGGTAATATGATAAATTGATCAGTTGTAAGACTGAAAATGTGCCTCTGAAAGGGGCACCTGGATGGTACAGTTGGTTAAGCAACCGACTCTTGGTTTCCGCTCGGGTCATGATCTCAGGGTCATGAGATAGACCCTCGTGCCGGGCTCCATGCTTGGCATGGAGTCTGATTGAGACTCTCTGTCTCTCTCTGCCCTACCCCCATCCCACTCCACCCCCTAGCTCTTTCTAAAATAAATCTTCTTTAAATAATGTGTCACTGAAAAAAATTTTTTTCCTAGAGTTTAAAATCAAACATATTTTAGTATGCCAACTGTGCCATGGAGGGCCCTGGGAAAGATTAAAAAAAAACAAAACCCACAATGGTCATTTGGCACATAACGAACTATCATGCAGACTTCTGGCAGGAAAGGTAAACACAGAAGCAAGAACGTTTCAAAGGAGATCATTTACAGGGCAAGGTGAGAGATAACTTGTTCTGCTCATGCCCCATTTGTGTTCTCCACATAGCATATGTTATTCATGGCATGATGTATCTTGCAAACAGTAGATTCTAAGAGCTTTTGAGATAGCATATTGATGGCTCCCAAGCATCTCTGAGAATTTGTTTTTGTTTTTGCTTTTTACCCAAATGTCCCACTATCTACTTTATTCACCACCTTAGACTAAAAAGTGATTTTCAGCAAGGTCTCCTCTTGTACTTTAAGATTAGTTTCTTCTCTAAATATTTTCCAATTTGCACCTTTTACCAGTTTAATCATGCCAGATGTCAGCATCTCAGAATTCCTCATCACCCCTTTGAGTCCACTGATTACACTGTTACCCAAAAGGAGGCCAGGAGGAGAACTGAGACAACAAAGGTAGCAAAGGGGCTTCCTGTTTGTTTTCTTGATTTGGTGTGAAGCAGTTTAGAGAAGGAATGCCACACAAACCAACCATCCATCCAGGTCAGACAAAGTAATGGATTATTAAGTTTGGTTTAGGTGTCCGGGAAAGAAATACCGCTGGGCTTTCTAGTATGGTTTTATTTCAGCAAAATCTCAAACCAGTTATCCAAAGTAGCATAATATATGATTTCAATTTTGTTTTTCAATTCATTTTGTTTGTGAGTACCAAAAGCCAGTGATACCCTCTGTCTTCCATGGCATGATTTAAACGTTGGGTCTGAAATGCCTGCTAATTCTGTTCACTCTATCTGTTCATTCTACAAATATGTATTGAACATCTTCTAATGGGCCGGCTACTCTTTTGGACACTACAGAAATAAGAGTGAACAGACAGAAATTCTAGTGGTCATGGAGCTCACTTTCAGGTGGCCATCTTCTACTGAAGGGACTTCATTTTGCACTCATTTCTGTCAGCAGCACTTGAGACCTCAACCAAACATGGTGGACTCAGTCTGGGCAATGTCAACCCAGCAGCCCCAAGGCAAAGAAAGATCTGGAGTGAAATCCATTCCAGTTATGTTTTAAATGCTAAAACCTTCTGATGCCTGCATCTTCCCAAAACTTCAGCAACAGAGTAATGGAGACAACAGTACCAATGTAGGAAAGGATCAGGAGGTTCATTTTATCTCATTGTAAAGATGAAACTACTCAGACCCACAGGGACTAGAAAATGAACCACAAGTATGGAAATTCCATAAGAAATGAGCTTGACCTGATTTGTACATACCATACAGGACTGCCATGAGGAATAAACTGAATGTAAAGCACTTAGAATTGTGCCTGGCAAATATTTTTGTACAATATGAATAGTAGCAACTATTATTAATCACTACTGTATTTTGTGTCCTGTATAAGTACAAAAATTTTCATGTAATTGTATCTCTGCCTGAAAGATGTTTAATAATGCAATACAGCAGTATTCAGGTACCTAGAGGTTTTGCGGGTGGGAGTTGTAATATTGATCATCTCCTATAAGTAAAATAGCACCTAGCACAATCTTTGATACCAGTGATTTCTAGTTAAGTGTGTACCATATTCAATTAGAAATACGTCTAGGTCTATTTGGTTAAGACTTCAAATGAATATTTCTTATTGTTACTGTTATAGGTTAAATCACATACCTGCCCCTCTTTAAAAAAAAAGAAAGATGAAGTGTTAATCCCCAAATGTGATCTTATTTTGAAATATCATTACCGTAGATATAATTGGGTTAAAATCACAGTGGGTAAGAAGGGCCCCTAATCTAATATGGCTTGGTGTCTTATAAGATGGTGGTCGTGGGAAGACAGAAAGACACATGAAAAATACAGGGTGATGGGAAAGGTGGAAACTTGCCCTCTACAGGTTTCAGCATGGCCCTGCAGACATTTTGAATTTAGACCTCTAGCATCCAGAACTGAGAGATGACAAATTTGCTGTTTTAAACCACCCACTTCATGAAACTTTATTCCAGCAGCCCTAGGACACCACGGACTCAAATTTTCCTCAAAGAGTCATTCTCAGGGGTAGTTGGATAGCATGTGCTTCCTAAATGGAGGACACACCAAAATACAGACTGTTCCCTTTTGGTTCCACATTTATATATGGAATATTTGCCACTGGGATCAAAACAGACCCAGCTGTACCAGCAATATGATGCTTCATTCATCTAATCTTCCTTCCTCACACCTTTTCCAAATATTTCAGATGTTCTTGATATCTACCAGATAAAACATTATGACAGTGCATACACAGGGGACTGATCTCAGGTGTCAAAGAAGAATCCTGCTGAGATTTAGAATGCCCTCACCACTTATATCCAGGCGGGTGGGCAGTGAGACATGGGGGAGATTTTTGAGTCTGATAGGCAGGATTCAGAAGCAAGACCACACTAGAAAGTTTCCAGAGTTCTCTTGGTGTCCCCCAAACTCTATTCAATATAAAATCATTCCTTGCTTGGGTGGAAAGATGCAGCATATAAATTTGGTGCAATATATGCCAGTTAATTCAACAAAATGTCAAACTGTCTGGGAAAACCTTTAGAAAAGGTTTACTTTCTGTGTCACCAGGGAACTGAGTAATAGGAAGGGAAGCTCATGAAAATGAGATTTTCTCTAACTTCTGCCTACAGTGAATAAATCAATGAGATTTTTCAAGTCCCCTCAATATCAATGAGTTCATCTCCTAAGCAGGCAAGTATTTACAGACTCCAGAAACATCTCTCTCTACTCTCCCTTAGTTTTCTTCCCCTTCCAGCCTAATTGTTTTCCCTTCTCTCTACCGTTGCCTTCCTTGCCCTTCCTCTTGTTTCCTCAAAGCAGCTATAGGAGAGAAGATTTGTCTGACAACTGCTATCTCTTATCTCTTTCCTTCTAAAAGCCATGATGAGTGTGGGGGGCTTGACTTTGTCAGGTTTTGTTTTGTTTTTTAAAAAGAAGATTTAGTCTCCCTGCCCTGAACTGGGTTTAGGGTAATTGTGTATCTGCTTGAGGGCTGAATGCAATCTCTAGCCTTTTTCATAAAGTTTATGGCCCCGGTGCCCCTTTAAAAGTCTCATGTGGCTGATTGATAGACTCATTTCTGATACTAACCATAAAGAATTGGCCATCCTGAAGATAAGCTGCTCCTCCCTTGAGCATTACAGGAGGTAAAGGCGGGCACCATTATAGATGGCGCTTCCTGTCTCAATCAGATTCATCCTTCAGCCGCCCAGGCAGGGCTCTGCGCTGAGGGACTGCACCACAGGACACAGAAGCTCAGTCAAATCCTTTTAGTTAATGGGTGTCTAAGGATTAAAACATCATCATGGATGGGACAAAGAAAACAATAGCTAATATCCCATTTCCTAACTCCTGTTTTCTGTTGGTGTCATTAACCCATGGGAAAGTTGTCAGATTCACAGAATCTTCATCATTCCATGATGTGACACTTTCTATTTAATCTAAGTATTCCTCAATTTTTATCCCTTTAATATTTGTTCTTTAAGTTTTCATGTCAATCTATTATGGTCCTCAAACTAGCTTTCAAATATCCACAAAATAAGTGTGGTAATTCGTGATTCTTCCCTACTTCTACAACTTGTATGTTCTGGGTCAAAATAGCATTTAAGCTTTTGTGAAAAAAAACCAAAAACAAAAACCAGAAAGGCAAAGATGGGGGAAAGGATGGAGAGGGAGTAAAAGGAGTTGAGAGGGAGGGAGGAGATACATAAACTCACACAGTGAGGAGGAAGGGAACACATAGAGTGGAAGGGGAGGGATTTTATGCATGTTCTAATTAATTTCTTTGGTTATAATTTAATTCTTAACTGAAGATTTAATTTCTTGGAGTTAAGGGAGTTAATTTGCAACCAGCCAAAAACTGACATGGAGAGATGTTACAGAAGAATGCATAAAACCTGAAAGCCTATCCAATGCAGAAAAAGCAAGGAGAGAGAAGGAACTGAAGACCAGAGGGAAATGGCAGTGACAACATAGGAGAAGCAGTTGTGGGAAGGAAGGTTTACTCCTCAAGTATTTACTCAACATTTTTCATGGAGTAGGTATAGTACTAGGACTAGGGTTAACAGAAGTAAGACAGTCAATGAACATAAGGAACCCACATTTTAAATAATGGAAACATCAGAACCATATATCAAATAATTACATTAACATGTTAAAATGTGGTAAAAGGCATTTGGAGATGCTGCTAACACCTATGCATTTACTTCTCTCTGGTTTCTTGCTAACATCTTATAAAACAGCTCTTGTCAGGGGTGCCTGGGTGGCTCAGTGGGTTTAGCCTCTGCCTTCGGCTCAGGTCATGATCTCAGGGTCCTGGGATCGAGCCCCGAATCGGGCTCTCTGCTCGGCAGGGAGCTTGCTTCCTCCTCTCTCTCTCTCTGCCTGCCTCTCTGCCTACTTGTGATCTGTCAAATAAATAAAAAAAACTTAAAAAAAAAAAGAAACAGCTCTTGTCAGTGTCACCAATAACATTTATGTTGCTAAACCCAATGATTATCTTTCAGACCCTATTAACAAAGAGCATTTTATCCAATGGACTACTTCCTCCATCTTGAAACATTCTTTGCTTATGCCCACTGGATACTACATTTTCTGGTTTTCCAGCTACTTCTGTTTCTTTTCAATTTCTCAGGCTCACCTCCTCCTGCCTACTATTAAATGTCTTTTAAGTTTTGGACCTGTGTTTACTTCTCCTCTCTACACTCTCTTAGGGAACATAACTCAACATGTGGCTTTAGTTACCTTTATTATACCAAGAACACTCAAGTGGTCTCTCTAGGCAGACTTCTCCCTCTAGAAGCTATGTGAAATGCTTGCCTCTCCCAGATGCCCGTTCAAGGTCAGCTGCACCCTTACTACAGCACTTCCTCAACGACTTCATGTCTGTCTGTATCTGCCAGTTAGGATGTACGTATTATTCGCCTATGTGTCGTCAGTGCTTAACATCATGTTTGGTGTTTGGTAGGGGCTCACCATTTGCTCAGCTGTTGACTAGAATCAGGGCAAGGCTTATGGGAAGGATAGCACAGCATCACACTTGGGGGCTGGGCTTCCACTGAATACATTACTGGACAGGTAGGATAAGATAATTAACAGAAGAACTTTTCAGATGTTAATCTCTTAATTTTGAGAGATTTAAATAAGATAAGGACAAAAAAGTAAACAGAGACTTAGGGGATTTTTACTTTTTTATATTAGAATTTTCTACAATGTATATAGACTACTTTTACTTATTTGTTTTTTAAATTAAAGTTCTTTTGAGGTCTGCTTTGTGTATTGATAGGGCAAGAGAGAAAGGTATGTGTGCACACACCCACAATCAGGGTAGTGAAATAAAGAGGAGGAACATGAACCACCAGCAGGAATCATAGGAGTTGAAATTACAGGAATGAGAACCCATTTTCCTTCAATAAACAGCACTGCACAAATCCTTCAATAAATAGTTGCACAAATTGTCTTCATTTCTAAGTGACTTTTAGGGAGAAACAGGCTGAGAGAAATTATTTACTCAAATGAGTTGTCACTCCTGATTTTTAAGAATTAAACACAGAAAAGCATTTGTACATAATAAATGTGATAGTAGCATATGCTCTCCTGAGCTATCACTCACACTACAATCTTTACTGATGAGTACTAGACACTGACATCCTAGTCAACCAATTCAAGTCATCAAAATAAAAAATCCCTCATGAAAATGAAAATTGAATTATTACACTGGAGAAATTGAAAGCATGTTTTATCAAAGGCAATTTGTCTATTATCTGACAACCTTGGAAAACAACAAGAAAATTATGTCCCTCACATTAAAATGAAAAGACAGCAGCTTCTTTAGACATCACAGTAATGAGGGAGCCTTTGGTCATTCAGGAAAAAAAATGTTTATTCTATAGCAGGCACCATCCAACTTTTTCATCCTTATGTTCTGGTGGGGGGTGGGTGGTAATTCGCACTGCCATACTAGTTAAAGGATCATGGAGGAAAGCAGTGCCAATTTCTTCCTTTTAAAAATTACTCCTTTAAGAAACTGTTCCCTTTATTTCTAAAAGAGAGGGATTCTACAGAGCAATCTCAAAGGCCAAAGTGTTCCAACCATGAGCTATACTAACAGTGGTTTCCTCCTCCTCCAAGGTCAGGCCACAGTGACTCTCATCCATGAGCCAGACTTCCGGCATTATTTTTCACACGTGTGGCTGAGTTATGCAGGACAGTCATCTCCAGAGCCTCAGAAATGGCACACCAAACTCTACCTAACTGCACATTCATTTAAGAGACGTTTAGTTGTTTTTTTTTTTTTTTAAGATTTTACTTATTTATTTGACAGAGATCACAAGTAGGCAGAGACAGAGGAGGAAGCAGGCTCCCCGCTGAGCAGAGAGCCCGATGTGGGGCTCAATCCCGGGACCCTGGGATCATGACCTGAGCCGAAGGCAGAGGCTTAGCCCGCTGAGCCACCCAGGCACCCGAGACGTTTAGTTTTTACCCACCATGATAAGGAAAATAGCCAAGCATTCTGGTCATGCTTCGGCTGAAACAATCACATTCATGTCCATATCTTGGTCATGGCTGTTAAGTGAGCATGGGTATAGTCACAGAAATCAATCAGAATATGTGTCACATCTAGTGCAAATACGTGTATAATGCCAGAATCAATGTAACACTCTCAACACTAGCTAGTGCTTTTTGTATACATCAAGGGTTCATTTATGTTACTGCTGTTATTTAACACATTCCTTGAGTAACAAAGCATTCAGCTTTCTTTTCAAATGGACCATCTAGAGGAAAAGCATGGTCATTAACCCAATAATTAGTTCTTTAATGCCCATATTTCAGAAAGCTAAAGTTTCCCTAAAGTAGTATTTGATGTAGATAGGAATTATATGCAAACCAGGTGAATGCCCGATTATGCAAGGAGTTTTCGTAACCAAACATAACTAACAAAAACTTCCTCAGAATGCCAAAGTAAGTCCAGGAAGGGGAAAAAATTAAAAATAAAATTAAGTTCTAGAATGGTACTTAAAATCAAGGGTACTTAACCAATTTATTTTGCTCTCCAACTAAATGATCCTCATTGATCAGTACCCTTTAGCTAACAGCCTCAGTGGGTGCAAGATTTCATGTCTGGGGCTTGGGAAGGCTGGTCCTTGTGCATGTGGTCTGTAGTTAACTTTGTGGACTGTAAGCACAGCAATGGAGAAAGATTCAGAACTCTGCCATTTTCCAGTTGTGTGGTCTCACGACTTCCATCTCCTAAACAGAATCTGGGAAAACACCACATTTCCTCTAACAGAAGAAGTACTAATGTATATTTTAAAAGTATTAGTTCCCTCCCTATGTGCCTTAGGAACATTTTAGAATAGTTGGGGGTAAAGTTGCCTCCTTTCATGGATGGCATTATTTTTTCTCCTCTTGGAACAATTAGCTCCATGAACCATAAACATCTCTTCATAATATTATAAGGATATTTCAGTGAGCACTAAGCAGGACCCCCCCATTCCCTTATTTTGGATAACCTACAACTCTATGTGAAAAAGACTAAAACTAATTCCATTTTGGATTGCTGATGTCATGGACATTGGAAAGAATATTGAAGCTGTACATCAAAAAGATATTTTAGGGATAAGTCAGCACAAGAATAAAATAGGGCTTTCGGGCTCTCATGAAATTGAGAGATCTCTTTTGTATCAAAGTATATTTATGATATAATATTTCAACAGAAATGGAGAAAAGATGGAAATCCATTGCCATTATATTACTATTTTGTTGAAATGCCAATCTTATAATGAAATCTAAAATTCCAGCTCTCATACCCTAAAGTGGATTCCTGCTCGCTTTAATCTTGGTTATCATTATATCACTAAAGCAATCACTGAAATTAGCTTTGGCATTTACAAAAAGGCAAGATAGGCATGCCCTTCCTCCACCCGTGGCTTTCCTAACAGACCCTTCCCTCCCCGTAGCTCTGTGGCTGCCCCTGACAACACAAGTTTACAAACACCCAACGATGCAGCAGGAATGGGGAGAAGGATGTCATCCGGAATTTGGGAATCCCAGTGTTCCCTAACTAAGCATTGCTAAAGCACGTAGGAGTCGTTAATACTGCTTCAGCTCACCCAACCCACATCTTCTTCTGAGACCTCTTCTTAGTTACCAGTCCCTCTCTTACCTTGAGGCTGGCTCTGAAAATGTGAGCCTCTGTTAAGGCTGCAACCTCCCAGGGTCTATGTTCCCTCATTTGTAAGGCAAATGTCTTGAGCTACATCATCTACAGACCCTTTAGGCCCCAAGATTTTATGACTGTTTAGTCTTTAAATAGTCCCTTAGACTTTAGGTAAGCAAGTTCCACGAGCATGAATTTTGACGGTTTTTTTTTTCAGTCACCAACTTTCATTATTTCTATTTAGAAATTTATTATATAGAAAATTCATTATTTCTATTGATTCTATTTCTTGTTTTTCACTTGAATAAATGTGTTTAAGATAGATAGATTATAATCCTCTAAAAGCCATAAATCAGCTTCACTGACCTCAAATAGAAGCTCAACTATAAAAAGTATGGAAATAATCTAATTGAGTCCTGGTTAGATGGTGTGGCCTGAGGTTAGCGCCAAGACTCAGGACTGGTCTTTGTTAAAAAAAAAAAAAAAA